>NW_004624823.1:9083955-9108548 GCF_000247695.1 Heterocephalus glaber
GGAAACAAAGTCTTTGTAAATAGGGAGGGATGGAGGGGTTGAAGGGAGAGCAGGGGAAGGAGGAAAAATAAGAACTAAGAGAGATTATGTAAAAGTGCAAATTTCCAATGATGAATGTAGTTGCAGAAATCTCGGAAAGAAATACATGGAGACACAGAATTCGGACAAAATAATAAAATTTCTTCTTGCGAGCAGTCAGGAAAGCCAGAAACCAGTCTGGCTAGTATCCGTACCCGCTTTGTTCAGTGTTTCCCTTTTTATATCCCTTTTAGCCACTATCTCATCCCTAGTGGTCTTTGATGTATAAATACAATTCCAATTCCTATTTACAAGTCACAGACACAAGATAGGCACATATACATTGTAAATTCACCCTGGCATGGTAACTTTGTTAGGTTAATGAAGTCACCTCGTTAATCAGATAATAGTCACCTTAAACAAGGAGTTATGGGAAAAGCAAATCTTAAAAAGAACACATTACTTATTTTCCTTCTACAACTACCTTAATATTCAATCTATTAAGTTATCTAAAACTTTTCTGTATCATTCCTCCCTCTGTTTACTTTGGGATAATTCTTCTACCCATTATAAGTTCTATCCAGTTTATCTACCTTTCTTAACACTAGCATTTGGTAGTCCTGAGCTGCAGCACTGCACTACTGTATAAATTTTGAAATCCACTGGATGACATAGGACCAAACATTAATATTAATATTATAACAAGAAGGGGACTCAGAAGAGGTCCTATCCAAGTTTTTTCATCCTGCCCAAGTAAAATTAATCCCATAGGACAGCTCTCCTATATCAAATTTTCTCATCAAGAGCCTTGATCTGATCTTTTAGTTGGTCTAGTGATTCTTGTACTACACCAGATTTATTAGCATATTAACAACTCTCTTCACCAAGAAATAAGTAAGTCCCTCCTTTCAGGGCTGTGAGCAAATCGAGAGCATGCCTATTCTGTAATGACATTGGCCAGTCAATCTAGTTGGGTTTCTAAAGGCTGAAGTGTGTCTCAAATTTCCTCAAGATCTTTTTAAATTTCTTATCCTAATGAAGTATATTACTCCTTGTAGCCAAATAAGATCCCATGGGGCTGGCATATACATAGATATAGGATTACATTGACCTTTTTTACAATTGTTACAATTACCAGTGGCTGGTCCAACAAGGGAGCCATTGATCCAAACTTGTGTTTTCTCTTTGCAGTATAATTTTTCATTAGAATAGCCCCCCACAGTCAGAAGTTACCCCAGGTCCCCCATAATGTTTTTTATCAAAGAATATTGTAAATGGATAGCCTTCCAGTTCCCATTTTACCATTTTAAAAGTCACATATTGTTCATCAAACTTTTCATTACTGGGCCTAAACACCCACAGTTCGAAAACAAACAAACTTAAGGCAGTGGTGATCTGGCACAGCACAATAATCCATGTCGGCCTTGTTGGTGCTTCCATTCTTCAGCTGTGCGTTGACTCACCAGCCTCCAGAGTGGTGAGAGCAGGGCTTTGAGTGCGTTGTCTTTCTCGGCTTTCAGCATCAGCTTTACTGTTACCTTGTACAATGAAGTCTTTGCCTTTCTGATGTCCTGAACAATATATTACTGCGACTTTGCTAGGTTCCCACACTGCCTCTAGCAACTGTATAATTTCCTGTTTATTTTTAATTAGCTTCCATTCTGCCATAAGACCTCGCTCTCCATAAATCATGCCAATGATGTGTAATGTAGCAAATGCATAGCGACAGTCCGTATATGTATTTACCTTTTTACCCTTTGCCCATTGGAGTGCCTGTATGAGTGCCCAGAGTTTAGCACACTGCACCGACTAAGGAAGGGGCCCTGGCTAGGATCACCTCATCCTTCATGGTTACCACATATCCAGCATGATGAACCCCATCTTCCACAAAGCTGCTCCCATCCGTGAACAGAACAAGGTCAGTATTGGATAAGGGTGTCATTTGTAGGTCAGGGCAGCTAGAAAAGAGCTCATGGGTGACACTCAAGCAGTCATGATCAGGAGGGCCTCTCTCCGTGGTCAAAAAGGTAGCAGGATTTAAAGTTTTTATAAGAATAAACTGCAAGTGAGGATTCTTACAGAGAAGGGCTTGATACTGAGTAACCCAATTATTTGAGAGCCAATGATGCTCCCTTGTGTTTAGCAGTTCTAGGACCAGGTGTGGAACCTGCACAGTCAGTTCCTGACCTAAAGTCAGCTTGTCTGTTTCTTGAATCAACAGAACTGAAGTTGCTAAGGCCCCAAAACTATGAGGCCATCCTTTTGGTACTGAATCTAAATTCTTAGACAAATATGCCACCGGTTGATTCCGTGGGCCTACTTCTTGGGTCAACACTCCAAGGGCCACATGGTTTTTTTCAGTCACATATAGAGTAAAAGGCCACTTTACATGTGGTATGCCTAGGGCTGGGGCAGCTGCCTAAGTCAATTTTAATTTTTTTAAAGCTTCCTCCTGTTCTACAGTCCAATGCAGATGATTCTCCTCTTGTCCCTTTAGGGCTTCATAGAGGAGTTTAGAGATTTCTGTAAAACCTGGAATCCAAATTTTACAGAAGCCTGCTGCCCCAAGAAACTCTCTCAGCTGCTTCTTCGTTTGGGCCTTAGGGATGGCACCAGTAACCTTTCATTTCCTAGGCAATGCATGCCCTGTGTTATTTGAAATCCTAAATATTTAACATGCTGTACACAAATCTGGGCTTTTTCCCATGATACCTTACATCCAGTTTTCTTGTAAGTCCAGCAACAACTTTTTGGTGTCTTCCCAGCACCGCTCTTGGGTTGAGCTACATAACAGTAAGTCAGCCACATACTGCAGTAGGACACAGCTATATTGTTCCACGGGGAAGGCAAGCAAGTCCTTGGCTTGGGCTTCCCCAAAAAGTGTGGGTGAGTTTTAAATCCCTGTGGCAATCTGGTCCAAGTAAACTGAGTATGTTTCCCATCACTCCGGTCTTCCCATTCAAATGCAAAGATGGGTTGACTAAGGGGAGCAATGCAAAGGCAAAAGAAGGCATCTTTTAAATCCAAACAAGTAAGCCATGCTGCTTCTGGGGGTATCAGACCCAACAAAGTATAGGGGGGTTAGGGACCACTGGGTGCAGCGTTACTGTTTTGTCATTTACAGCCTGTGGATCTTGCACTGGCCTATAGTCCCCATCTGGTTTCCGAACAGGCAGCAAAGGGGTGTTCCAAGGTGACATACATTCTCTAATAAGCCCAAATTCCTTTAGTCTCATGATATGGGGTTTAATTCCAATTTGGGTTTGCCTGGACATTGGGTATTGTTTTACACCAATGGGGCCAAATTATCTTTTAATTTTATAACTATGGGTGGATGATTTTTTAGCTAAGTCTGGGGGCGATTCCTCTGCCCATACTCCAGGAAACATAGTTCTTAATTCATGTGGAGCCTGGAAAACATCATCCACATTGTAACACTGCCATTCACCCTCGCTTTTAGTTGTTACCATCATGATGAGATCTCTTCCTGGGTCTAAATGTAGAGATGCATTTCCTCATTGGGTGAAAGTTATTGTAGCTCCCAATTTAGATAATAAATCTCTTCCTAGTAAGGGAATAGGACATTCTGGCATATACAAGAATTCATGTTTCACTTTATGTCCTCCAATTTCACATGTCCTTTCATAGCAAAACTGGCACTTTTCTGAAATTCCAGTGGCACTAATCACTTGGATGTGGTCTCCGCTCAGAGGGGCAACTGGAGCTGTTACTACTGAATGTTCTGCACCACTATCTACCATTAAGGACATATTTTGGCCCCCTATCTATATATCCACCATGGGCTCATGGGGGCCTAGCTGCATTGAGCCCAGTCTGTGTCCGTCACTGTCCTCCATCACAGGCAACAATGTGCCAGTATCCTTCCTTTCCTTCAAGTTCTGCTTTTTCTTTTCCTTGAGCCTTGTCTTTCTTTTTCCTTCTCTTCTTTGGCTCCCATAGCTACTGCTATCTTCCTTCCTGGCTCTCTTTCTCTTTCACTATCTCTCTATTCACATACACTTTCCCAGCTAATTGCAACACTTGCGTTATATTCATGCCTTCCCAAGTCTCCTGCCTTTGGATTTTCCTTCTAATGTCTGGTGCTGACTGGGTTACAAAAGTTGTATTAATTAGCTGATGGTTTTCTGAAACTGCTGGGTCAAATGGTGTGTACATTCTGTAAACCTCACAAAGCTGCTCATAAAATTTCTCAGGGCTCTCGTTTGGCTTGTGCTGAGTCTCTGACACTTTAATTATATTAGTGGGTCTTTTACTTGCAGCCTGCATTCCTGCTAAAAAGGCTGTCCAATAATTTCTCAAATTTTCCTGTTCTGCTTGGGTATTGGGATCCCAATTGGGCCACATATTTACTGGGAATTGCTGTTCATATCAAGCATCTGGATTCTGCATAGCACCCAGCATTCTAGTGGCATTAACTTTTTAATTTTTCCTAAAACTCTGTATTTTTTAGAGGTTAACAAAGTTCTACAAAGTTTTTCACAGTCCTCCCAATTAGGACAATGGATAGCAAAGATGGAATCAAATAATTGAAGCATTTTGGAGGGGTCTTGGCAGAGAATAAATGACTTTTTTCTCTGGACCAAGCCTCTTTTTATCCTTTTTAAAGTCAAATCTCAAATATCGCACCTTGGTCTGACATATTTGTGCCTTTTCCAACAGTTTTTTTTCTAACTCACTACAAAGCAGAAGGTCATATTGTAACCTGTTGCCTCTTAAATCCTTTGAAGATGACCAATGTACACATATTATAGTAACATATTTAGAATTTAACCCTTTGATGACAACTAATGTAAACATATTTAAACTTTTTATAACATACTTGAAACCAGCAAACATACATATTTTTTGATAAATCACTTTTGTGCATCATTTGACATACCTAGGCCTTCTGGTCTTGTATGTTTTTTATATTTTTAACAAGACAAACGTACAAAATTTTTTATATCAAAATTATATCTCTTTTACTTATAGATTTTAAATATATATTTTTTTATCTTACTATAGACCTTTTATCACAAATTAGTCTTTAGCTGTTAAAACTTTAAAGTGTCCCTTTTTTCGTTCTCAGATTGTTACACTAAATTTGGTAGGCTGCCAATAGAACAGTAGTAACCTTGAGGTTTTTCTTTTTAATCAACAAAGTACAGAAAAGAGCAAGTTAACTTTATAATTACAATTGAAGAATTTGCAATGTACTAGAAATACTTTAAGCACACCAATTAAACATCAACTCAAACTGAAACACAGATACAGTTATCAATTAGCTAAAATTTGTGCCCTTGTAAAATTTCTTACTTTCTCTGGCTTTGCTTCATGTCCTTCAGAGCTTTTTTTACCTGGTGGAAATGTAAACTACGTAGTACAACTACTGTGATAAGCAGTATAGAGACTCCTCAAAAACTAAAAATAGAAATCCCATTCAACCCAGCTATTCCCCTTCTAGGTATTTTCCCAAAATAGTTAAGACATCATACCAAAATGATACATGCATACGCATATTTATAGCAGCACAACTCTTTATAGTTAAATCTTGGAAGCAGCCTACCTATATGTCCATTAACAGATGAATAGATAAAGAAAATGTGGTATTTATACACAATGGAGTACTACTGTGCTATCACACAGGATAAACTTGAGTCATTAGTAGGAAAATGGATGCACCTTGAGATCATAATGTTAAGTAAAATAAATCCAGGGCCGGGGATTTAGCTCAGCGGTTTTGCTGCCTGCTGCACAAGCACAAGGACCCAAGTCTGATCCCCAGAACCCCCCCCCCAAATAAAATAAATCCACACCAAGCTTAACTATCACATCATTTCTCATATAAATAAATTAAAGAGAAAAATAAAATAGATAATAGGAAACAAGGAGGTAGGTCTTTTGCAAACGTGTAGAGGAGCAAGAAATGTAAAGGGAAAAGGCAAAGGGGAAGAAAAAGGAACATAAAAAGAATTAAGATGTGTCATATACATGTACCATCTCTCCATAATGAATATGATCATTATGTACTACAAACATTTACTAATAAAAGTAAAATTTTTAAAAAGTTCTGACAACTGTGAAGTAGAAAGTCAAGGAAGGAGGATTGAGTAGGCAAAATCTCTGATGGCAGTGATATAGGAGAAATATAACTCCCAACTTGTTAGATGTCAAATGGGCTGAGTATGTGGTCCCACAACATGGAAGGATGAAGTTGTGAACCAAAGGAAGAAGTTAGGAGAGTTTTATTGAAAATAAGGGGAAGAAGAATAGCTCCTGGATTTCCAGGAGGGGTCCCAACTGGGATGGCCACCAATACCCTTTGTCAGGAGTAATTTACCCAGCAAAGTCACAATGTGGGTACAACATGGCTCCAATTACAATCAATCTATAGGATTACAAGTATAACCACTTTGCTAATATTGATCCAATAGGGAAACAAATCGCTTAGCAAGAGTGCATGGAAAGAACAAAGGCATTTTTGGGAAGGGTGGGGAAGATAGGTCTGGATGTTCTGGTCACCCATCTATGTATCTGGCCCCACTGGACCAGGTGGTGCTAATTAAAGTATAATCTCAAATTGTTACTTATCTCTAGGAAGGTATGCAGCTCTGGTTATTGGTTTTCCATCCTGACCCTTAGCTCTCTTTGTATCTGCCTCTCGCCACAATTCTGTTTTTATTTGTTATGCTGACTTCCTTGAGGGCCCAGTTCCTCTCTCACTGTATATTAATTCCTGTTTAACTTAGCTGGCTATAAGAGCACCACAGTCCAAAAAAGGATGAACCTGGGTGATGGGAAGCATGCAACCAGGAGTCAACCATTGTAACAACTCCACCTATGGAGACAGGACCTGGATGAACAGCTTGGCTGTGACCAGGCACTGGCTGGGACCCGCCCAGGAGGGAAGACACAAGGGGATCCCTGAGAGATAACAGCTGGGCTGATTGACATCAAATATGTTCCACATTGGTAGGGGGCCTAAAGGGCACATTTTCACACTGCTACATGACTACATCCTGTAACCATACAATCACTATGGGCCTCATGCATTCCTAACATACTGATGTGATTCAACAAATTCCCTCTTGTGGTTAATCATGGAACACCAGCCTGTCCAGGCCGGGCCTTCCTGGGATTCTAGGTCCTGCCTGCAAAGATTTAACTAGAGCTTCAGTTTGTCTTTTAATTTCTCTTCTGTGCTACTTGTTTGCAGGACCTAAATAGAAAAGAGAAGGAAAAAATGGAAACAATGCTTTTGTACATAGGGAGGAGAGAGGCTTAGGAGGGAATGGGATAAAATAAAATTTATGAATAAAAAAAGAACTTCTCCCCTTCTCCACCCTCCACAAAGGTCTTGTAACTAGTTACCATCTTCCTCTTACTAGACTGCAAACTCACTGTAAGCACAGAAATGAGTATGAAAAAACTGGGAAAGTTTTAGTTGGCTGAATGGTGAATAAATGCATAAATAAACGAAAAAATACATAAAAAATAAAAGTCACTGATGGTGCCGAGAGTGGTGCCACACACCTGTAATCCTAGCACTTGAGAGGCTGAGGCAGGAGGATTACTGTGAGTTCCAGGCCAGCCTGGGCTACAAACTGAGTTCAAGGCTAGTCTGCACTACACAGCGAGATCCTGTCTCAAAAAAAAAATTAAAAATAAATTTTTGGAGCTCACTATGCTGGGTAATACTGATGGAGTAATTTGTTTAAATATAACTCAACTCAATTTAATGTTTAGCTTGAAAAATAAACTTGCAGTGTTATTCTGTTTCTGTCACCAAACACATTAAAACAAAATATTCATGTGCAGGTCATCACATTTTACTAATAACAGATGAATAATTTTCATCAAGTAATTCTAAATATTTGCTTGGAGTGTGCCTTTCCAAATAAATAAATAATCATCTTAGAGACCCTGAAATCTCTGAACATCATTTTTATTTCAACAGGGCTGGGGATTTAGCTCAGTGGTTTCGCCGCTTGCTGCGCAAGCACAAGCACCCAAGTTCGATCCCCAGTACCCAAAAAAAAAAAAAAAACTTTTTTATTTCAACAGATTTTTAAATATGTATGAATCACAATTCTCCAATTTAATAAAGGACAATATTACTTACTTGCAAACACAAATTATCTCCCATGTTTAAATGACTTGCTTACAGTTTTACATGCTTTTGCTATGTATTGAGTGTCTACTACATGAATAAAGTGCCCAATTATAAGTACAAGTAGTTCTGACTCAACATGCAATATAAGTTTACTTTGAGGACAGGGTAACAACAAAATAATTTCCATTTACTCAAAAATTAAGGCTTAGGGCCGGAGATTTAGCTCAGTGGTTTCGCTGCCTGCTGTGCAAGCGTAAGGACCCAAGTTTGATTCCTGGTACCAAAAAAAAAAAAAAAAAAAAAAAAAAATGAAGGCTCCTCTAAAAGTGGGTTATTTTCAATATAATGAATTTGCTTCCAAGGAAGTTTGTGTGTTACCTCATTTTATTTAATTACAGTGAAATTGTCATAACATAAAATTAACCATTTTTAAATGAAATACATTTAGTGCATTCTCAGTGGTGCACAACCATCTTCCCTGCTCCAAACGTTTTCTTCACCCCAAAACGAAACTCCATGTGCATTAAAACAGTTGCTCCCCATTTCCTTTCTTGGGGATAAGCATTCTGACTCTGGATTTAATCTGTTCTAGATATTGCATGTAAATTGGATGACACAATATATGACCTTTCTTTCCAGTAAGCATGATGTTTTTGTCACAAGACACTGTCAAGAGGCCACCACCGGGATACATAGGGGCAAAGAACAAACTCCTGGGTCTTTAACCTGTTACTCATTAAACACATGACTTGGCAGTGGTGCCAAATACTGTAATTCCACCAGTCCAGAAGCCTGAGGCAGGAGGATCACAAGTTCTATCCGAGCTTGGTCAATTTAGTGATTTACCAAGAACTTGCTGGGAATGTAGGCTCAGCATGAAGAACCTAGGTTCATTTCCAAGTATGCCTCCTCCCCACTAAACCCCATGATTTAGGTTTCTTTCTGAAGCAGTCAGGGACTTTAAAGCAGTTTTTGCTAAATCCCATAACTCTTCATTTGAACCTACAGATCCCCCTCATAGGCAACTAAAAGCAAAACAAAGTTTGACCTTCACTCTGTATCTTTTTTTTTTTTTTTTTGGTACAAAGGATCGACCTCTGGACCTTGAGCTTGTGAGGCAGGTGGCAGAACCACTGAGCTAAAACCCCGGCCCCATTCTGTATCTTTTAATAGGTTAATCATTTAGAAAAAGTCAATTATTTTTATTACCCCTAAATTTACCTAGCCTATCTCATCCTCTTCAAGACAAAGGACAACAAAATAACTAAAGTAATATTCAGGATTCTTGGGGATATGGACATCTTTTGACAGCGTCCAGTTGCAGACCCCTCTAGGGTAATGCTTTGAACTTTCCAGCCATTTTCCCACACCTGCGTCCACGTGAGTCCCAGGAAAAACAGAGCCTTACATGACTGAAACTGCCATAAACAATCCTTTCCTGGAAACTAAATCACCTCAAGCTGGTACCTGGTTTGAACCTCATCTGATCATTCCCTCATTTTCTCTTACTTCCGTTGTCTAAGGAGCTTCTCAGCTCCTTAAAATCTTTTCTTATCCTTTTATGTTCCAACCAAGTAATTTTCTGCATATTTGTGTTTTAATGTTCATTTCCACTAGGAAAGACCCACGTAGCATATATCAGTACTTCCAGGAAGGCCTTTCTCAATTTAATGTGGTGGATACCACAATTTAATGTGGGTGATACTGATTAACAGAAATGTATTAATCTTGGAGCCGGGGATTTAGCTCAGCGGTCCCGCCTCCTGCCTGGCAACCGAAAAGACCGGAGTTCAATGCCTGGTACCCAAAAACAAAAAAACTTATGAACCTAATCTATAACGGATTGACCCCACCTACTCCCAAATATAAGTGCAGTCTCAGCAGAGACCTCTATTAAGTGTGAGCTTCCTTCCAAAAAACCTCCGTAGGAAACAGTAACTTTATCCAAAACTTTTTCAATGAACCTCCTAACCAAAACATAGACCTGCGGAAAATAGACCCATTCCTTAACAAAAGCAGGAACAGGGTTAACCTAACAAACTGCACAAGCAAAATACTACTAAACACTTACAAATCAAAACAACGGTTCACCAACTTAACCCCACATCCTGAGAGTAAAACACGAAACAGTTCTTTTAATACAATCAGACTCAAAAAAAATACTGTTCCTGACACTATTTCAACACCAACTCAGTACAAAGAGCAGACGAAACACGCTCCTACTTAACTTCTCAGCTACAAAGTCCCACCTCATACATAGCCTGCAGGTCCAAAGGAAAAAAAAAAAACAAAACAAGTTAGGAGCGAAAAACTTAGCTCAGTGGTTACACCCCCTACCTCACGAGCGAAAAGAATACAGCTCAACGCCCCCGCCCCCACAGTAACAACAAAAAAACCCCCTACATACTAAATTTACAACAAAGGCTACACTAACTTGACAAATAAACGGGATAAAAACCAACCCACTACTCCACCCGCAGCCTAGCCGCCCTCCCTGCCTTCACATTCAACGCGCGGTCACAATACGGACCCCTAGTCTTTCTGCCCTCTCCCGCTCCTCATTCACTCCCAGGCGGACCTCATCAGCCTTCGCTGCCCATTTCTTCTTCTTCGCGGTTTTCAGGACCAACTCCACCCGAACTTCTTGGTCCCGGGGTCCCTCCCGTTGGACGCCACCGCTAATCTGCATTCCCCGCCCGTCCGCGAGGAGGCGTGGCTCGGCGGGCGGACTCCGCTCTCCCGGCGGCCTCTGCGCCTGGCGCCAGGGTGGGGCTGGGAGCCGCTTCCTGCTGTTTCCCTCTGGAGTGAGGAGGCGGGATGTGGGGGACCCGGAAATGGGGAGCGGGCGGGGGAAGTGTCCCGGTTTCCCTGAAGAGAAAGCAGGTCGCGAGACACTTGTCACCTGCGCGGGCCCCGGGGCGGCTTCTTCGCGAGGCTGGGGAGCTGGTGGACGGCGGGAGGGAAGGTGGGGAGGGATGGCGTTGCGAGCCCCGAGAGGTTTCCAGCTGCGACCCTCGCTGCCTTGACGAGTCTGCAGAACTATCTCCGGGATTGGTGGGTGCAGCTGACCCCGCTCACATGGTTTCCTGCTGCAGGGACAGATAGGAGATAGGGACATAAACCGAAATGGCTCACAAAACATGGCTGATGTGGCAGTCCGAGATAACCGCCTGCTTACTGGGAAAAATTGCCCTTTGTGAAACCTTTGCAAGTGTAAAACAGTTATTTTTAAGGACCCACTTGCATACCCTGGAAACCTAAAAAACCCACGTTCCTTAGCCCACAACACAAAGGCTGAAACCCTGATTGGCTTAGAATCCCTATAAGAATGGGCGGGGCAAAATTTGTTGAGAAGCCGTCAGGCTCTCCCCTCTTTGTGGCAGTTTAACTTTTTTCTCCACCTTCGTTCTCGTGAATAAACCTATGCTCCTGCATTACTTTTATTTCTGAGTTCCTCGTTCAGCACCTGGGGGATCTTTGGCTTTAAGTCACCGCCCCCCCCCCCATTTCCTCGCCAGAGTGAAGGCAAGAACCCGAATAATGGGGGTCGTGCTACCGGAAATCCTAGGTCCCTAGACGTTATACTCCCTCCTCCTCACTGGTCACCTCTTGAGCAGATGAAATCCTGCGTAGGTGTCATCTCCTCCAGGATGCCCTCTTAAGGGCCCCTGCACCCTACCCCACATCTGATCAGCGACCTAACTGTGCATTATATTCCACACCCCCTATAAATAGCAACTCTATCTTCACTGCCCTTTTGGGCAGGCTGATTTTTTGGTCTGCTAGAAGTCATCTAATCCTGTGGCCCTCATCAGGAATTATGTCTCTATGCCAGCTTTTATCATGTGCCCAGTATGGGGTAAGGTCTGTTGAGTGTCTAAAACATGGATAGTTCATGATGGGCACAATGGACTGAATCAGAATAGAAGCATTTAGGTGGCTACTGGCCTAGTGCAGGGGCGAAGTGGGACGATCTGGCAAGAATTGGCAGGACCACAGAAGTGACTGCTATGGTGGCCTTGGTGGAGCACAGGGGTCCAGGCCCCTTGGATAAAGTTTCTCTGCCTCAGAAGCAGTATGTACCTTCCCCACTCTTCTACAGAATTTCAGTTTACTTGGGTTTGTATTTCTTTTATTTGATCTCAGAAAACAAAAAGCAATCATAGATTAAGACTGAAACTAGGGCCAGGGATTTAGCTCAGTGGTACTTCGCCTGCCTTGCAAGCACAAGGTCCTGAGTTTGCTCCCCGGTACAAAAAAAGAAAAAGAAACTCAAGCAATCATATTTCCCCTATGCAACAGAAAGCCTAATACTATTGTCTGATAACTAGGGAGGGATAATAAAAACTAGCCCTAAATGCTTTCACCTAGGCAAAATGATCTCCAGGAACTTTCTCATTTAATTCACTCAACAGTCTAACAAGGTGGGTTTTATTATTATCCAGAGTCAGGACTAGTTGAGATGAGTCTTATAGGACAAAGTGCAAAGTCCCCCCCCAGCCTTTCAGTAACCAAGGTAAATAATATTTTAATGTGATATGTATTATCAAGATGATAGAGATATTCTCTTGATTACCAAGTTTTGGGAGACCAAACACAAATATATTTGTTTTCTCAAGGTGGGAGTTTTATTTCATTCAACAGTAACATTTACCTTGCTATTATCACCTCCATCCTACTCACCTGTATTGTCTAGTGGCAACCACTGGCCACCTGTGACACTCGTAATGTTTAATTCTAATTTAGCTGTGCTGTAAGTGTAAAATACACATGGACTCTGAACATGGTATTCAAATACAGTGGTACCTCGGTCCATGAACTTAATTCATTCCATGATTCTGGGGAAGATGGCCACGGTCATGTTTGTCACACAATGCAATGTTCCCGAATGGAAGCACAATTTTCCTGAACACTAACTTCTGTTCAGAAACCAAATTGTTTGCAATCAAAAGCATTCATGAACTGAAGTATTAGTATATAAAAAAATCAATAATTTTGTATCAATTGCATGTTGAAGCAATGTTTTGGACATACTAATTTAAATAAATACTGCAGTAACCTTAATTTTCACCTTTTTCTTTATTTTCTTTTTTGAAATGTGGCTACTAAAAAATTACCTACATGAATCACATATTTCTAGGGTGCAGCACTGCAGGCTAAAACTCAATGTCTTAGTCACTTCCTCATTGGACACTGATACAACTTAAGGAAGGACAGGTTTATTTTGACTCACATTTCAGAAGTTTTAGTCCATATTCAGTATACTGGCAAGGTCTTGGCAGAGGAAAGCTGCTCATGTCATGGTGACCAGTAAGCAAAGAGAGAAGGGAGGAGGTAGGGAGAAAGATATACCCATACAGGTCTCACCCCGTGATGTGCCTCTTCCCATCAGGCCTCACCTATCAGCAAGTTAGCTATAGCAACCTCCATGATCCAATCCTCTTCCAAAAAAGCCTGAGGCCTTTGGGGGACAGTCTCGATATAAACCACTCAGGGAGGCTAAGCAATTTTCCAAGGTTACACAGCTAATATGAAGGTCAGGATTTGAATCCAAGTGACCCATACATGGGATCTCAGGATTTAAAAATAGGTAAGGATAATGATCCTGTAGTTTCTGGGGTCTAAAATGTCCCCTAGAAGTCTTGTGGGGGTTTTGGAAGGTGATTGGACCATGGGGGCATCTCACTCATCAGTGGATTAATCCATTGATGAGTTTGTAGCTGAATGTGCTATTGGGAAGTGGAGCCCAAGTGATGGAGGTGAGTCACCAGTGATACTCTTGAAGGGAGTCTCTCACTCACTTGCTCTCACTGGCAGGCCTCAAGATAAAGATCCAATGACCAGGCCTACATGCCTCCCTGAGGGATAAGCAATAATTTAAGATTGTACTGTGATTGGTATCACCTGGTCCAGTAAAGTCCAGATAGGCATCAGTCACCCAGGTAGGTGACTAAAGCATCTGAACCCCATCCCTTTCCAAAAATGCCTTTGTTCTTTCCACATTCCCTTGCTTTGTGACTCACTTCCCTATTGGATCAATACTCACTAAGCAGCTATACTTGCACAGTGGACCCTTGATTTACAAACTCGATCAGTTCCTCAGGGCTGGTTGTAACTCAAATTGGTTGTAAGTGAATACATGGTGTCACATGCCTGTAATCCCAGCAAACCAGGAGGCTAAGGCAGGAGGACTGCTGTGAGTTCGAGGCCAGCCTGGGCTACATACTGAGTTCAAGGCCGGCCTGAACTATAAGCAAGACCCTATCTCAAAAAAAAAAACCAAAACCAGGGCCAGGGATTTAGCTCAGTGGCACCACACTTGCAAGCACAAACAAGGTCCTGAGTTCAATCCCTGGTACCAAAGAAAAGAAAAAAATCCTGAGTATCTTCTAGCTTTTTCATTTATAGGTATGAAATATTTTCATCTACAGGTTTTTTTCTTTTTTTTTTTTTGGTGCCAGGGATCGAACCTGGGACCTTGTGCTTGTGAGGCAGGTGCCGGAACCAGTGAGCTAAATCCCCAGCCCCGTTTCTTTTCTTTTGGAAAACAACTATACAATGATCTCTTATGTAAGATCACTCCACAGTTTTTAAAAAATGGTTTCAAATATGTTAAAGTATACCCTGTCTTAGATTACAGCCACACCACTCTTCTCTCTACATTCTGGCATTTTAAACCCACGGGCATTGTTTTAAAGGTTTTGTTTGAATTAATGGAAGCCTACCGTGTTGATAAGGAAGCAGGCAGATGACTGAAAAGGCAGAGGTCTTAAAAACAGTACAGCTGCTAAATTTAGGACTCATAGGCAGCTTCCCAATTGGCTTGGGAAGGAGTCATTCATGTGTCTATAACAACTAGAAAAGGGTGGGGAAATGTCAACAAATGTGTTAATCAGAGACTTTCAGGAAATTCTAGGGTCGTTTTAGCTTAAGTAGTTAATTTTCCTTGAGGCCTGTGACATAATATAGAGGAAATACATGTAATTCCCAACCTCATAGAAGTCCGACACTTCAAGTTCATTTTCTCCAAAACTGAAGAATGAATCCTAGAGAATAGAGGTTAAGAATAAAAAATATTTATTGATGGAGAGAGAGAGGGCTCCTGAGAGACAGGAGGGGACCCAGAAAATGGGTTGCCATGGACCCCACTTTACAGAGGAAACTTTACAGAGCAAAATCACAAGATAGATGCAAAATTACGAGGTGGGTACACACAGGACAAAACTATGACCAACCAATAAGATTACAAGTTTAGCCGCTTAGGTAATATTAATCCAATGGGAAAGCAGGTCACGTACAGTGGACCCTTGACTTACAAACTCAATTCATCCACAAGGGTTGGTTGTAACTCAAGTTGGTTGTAAGTCAAGACTATTTTTCCCATAAGAAATAATGGAAATTACCCATAATGCATTCCAAATCTCCCAAAGCACCCATTAACTAACCTTTTCATAATGAAAAAGGGTTGCATAGCTAAGAGACAACCTACAATGAGGGAAAACATTTTTACCAGCTGTTCCTCAGACAAAGGACTACTATCTAAAATATATAAAGAATTTAAAAAAATAAGATCCCCCCACCCCAAATTTAAAGACTGAAGCCATCTGAAATGAACAGACTTTTCTCAGACAAAGAAGTAAAAGCAGCAAATAAACATATGAAAAAATGTTCAACATCACTGGTCATTCGAGAGATGTAGATGAAAACAACACTGAGATTCTACCTCACCCCAGAAAGAATGGCTGCTATCAAGAAATCAACCAATAACGAATACTGGCAGGATTGTTGGGAGAAAGGAACCCTTCTCCATTGTTGGTGGGAGAGCAGACTGGTGCAACCACTGTGGAAATCAATAAGGAGAAACCTCAGAAATCTAGGATTAGAGGTTCCATTTGACTCAGCTATTCCCCTGCTGGGTATCTTCCCAAAAGAATTAAAAGAATCATACCACAGAGATATATGTGCACCCATGTTCATAGCAGCACAGTTTGTAATAGCTAAAACTTGGAGACAGCCCAATTGCCCATCAACTGGAGACTGGATAAAAAAGATGTGGTTTGTTTATAAAATGGAGTACTACTCAGCCATAAAGAATGAGAAACTAGAGTCATTTATAGCTAAATGGATGCACATTGAAGCCATACTCTTAAGTGAAATAAATAGGACACACGTGTAAATACCGAATAGTTTCTCTGGTGTGAGAAACTGAGAGTGTAAATAAGGATCAAAATGTATAACTGATAATGTCAAACAGGAAGAAAAGGTCTAAAGGGGAAGGGGAAGTGGAAGAGGTAGGGGAAAGGAAAGAAGGGAAAAGAAAAAATATGAGAAAAGGAAAAAACGGAAACAAAGTCTCTATAAATAGGAAGGGGTATAGGGGTAGAAGGGAGAGGGTAGGGGAATGGGGAAAAAATAAGAACCAAGATATGTCATGTAAAGGTACAAGTTCTCAATGATGAACGTCATCATATTGTATACCTAAAATGTACCAATAAACTTAATGAAAAAAGGGTTGTAAAATGTACATACTTTACTAGAAACACCATAACTTTCCTAGTGTATTCACCAAAAAGTTATAAAATATGCCTAGTTTACCAGAAAGCATAATTTCATGCTATACTCACCATTCAAGTTGATATCTTTGGCTTGCAGGGAGGATGAAATGGAAGGTGGTTACTGTTTGGAAGGAGAGTCCCCTTCCATAACATCAGAAACCTGGCTCTCTGGTCTCCTTTCTCTCCTTGGGAGAGTCTGTAGCCCAGTAGGACCTGCTTCTGGCTTACTGAGTCTCAACCTTTTCAGAACTAAAAATTGGTCTAAGGTTGTCTGTTTCTGTCTCTTCTTTAACACTGCTCTATAGTATGACATGACATTGTCATTAAGCAAGTGAATGCAACAATTGGCTTTTTCTCTGTCTGGGTGGGTCTTCTCTACAAATGTTTGTAGCTCTGTCCATTTTTTCAGGATTTCCTTTATTTCAGAAGAACTTTGCTGCACTGATTGTTGATACTCCCCTTCCTCTTCAAAAAGCTCCTCAGCTGCCATTCTCTGTTTCTCAACCAAAAGTTGCTGAAGTTCCTCTGTAGACAGTTCCTCTGAATGTTCCTCCATTAGTTCCTCAACATCACTACTGTCTATCTGCAAACCTATGGATTCTGCTATAGCGACAATGTCATCAACCACAGGGTCAACTGAAGGCTCAGGCTCCTCTACACAGCCTTCTAAGTCTCTCTCCTGTACAATTCTAGGCCACACTTTCTTCCAGGCAGATCTCAGTGTTCTTAGAGAGACATTGGCCCATGATTTCTCAATTAACCCCACACAGGAAAGGATGTTGTAATGTTCCTTCCAGAACTCTGTAAGGGTTAAATCTGTATCTGAGACCATCTGAAAGCACTTCAGGAACAGCTCCTTGGTGTATAGCTTCTTAAAGTTAACTGTAATCTGCTGGTCCATAGGCTGCAGTAGAGAAGTTGTATTAGGTGGGAGGACCTCCACTGAGAGCCATGGGAATTCTTCAGCCAATTCTTCTTCCAAATCTCGTGGGTGAGCAGGAGCACTGTCCATGATGAGGAGAGCCTTGAGTGGTAAACCTCTGTCCTCTAAATATTTCTTAACAGTAGGACAAAAAGCCTCCCTGATCCACTCAAGAAAAAGTACTGTTGTTACCCAGGCTTTTACATTAGATCTCCACATGACCCCTAACCTATTCTTCATGACTTTATGTTTTCTGAACACTATAGGGGTCTCAGAGTGATAAACTAAGAGAGGCTTTATCTTGAGGTCACCACTCGCATTGGCACATAGCAGTATGGTTAGCCTATCCTTCATAGGCTTGTGGCCTGGCATTTTCTTCTCTTCCTGGGTAATGTATGTTCTCCTGGGCATTTTCTTCCAGAAAAGGCCAGTTTCATCACAATTGAAAACTTGATGAGAGCAAAAGCCATTTCTCTGTGTCATCATTTCAAAGTAGTGTATGTAATTTTCAGCAGCCCTTTTATCAGCACTGGCTGCTTCACCATGCTTGGTTACGCTATGAGTCCCAGTCCTTGCTTTAAAATTGTGAAACCACCCCTTACTGGCACAAAATGTTTCAGCATTATCACTCATTGATGGATTATCCTTTATGAGACCTGCATTTATAGCCCTAGCTTTCTCACAAATTATAGACTCAGACAGGCTATAACCTGCCATTTGCCTTTCATTTATCCATACTAATAATAGCCTTTCTACCTCATCTAACACTGTTGATCGTGACTTACTAATTTGAGTAACACCTTTAGCAACACTAGCTTTCTTATACAAATCTTTTCTCTGTAAGATTGTGGAGATGGTGGATTTCGACATGCTGTACATATTAGCAAGATCAGTCACACGAACACCACTCTCATATTTCTCCACAATTTCCTTCTTCATTTCGATTGTGATTGCTTTCTTTACCTTCCCTTCCTTTCCTAGTTTCTTTTCTAGCTTTTTGGGGGCCATTTTGTTAGCAGTAATCATAGTGATTATATAAAACACTGACCAAAATCACATCCACGAACACGTGTGTCTGGGCTCAGACTGACACTTACGTATGCTTACATATGCTTCTCTGGCATTGCAAGTCTTTGTTTACAACCGAACAAGTAGCCAGCATTCGGGTTGTAACTGAAGAATTTGGTCATAAATTAAAAATAAAATTCTGGTTCTAATCCAAGTTGTTCATATGAGGCTGGTCGTAAATTGAGGGTTCACTGTACCTGTAAAGAACAAGGACCTTTTTAGAAAGGGATGAATCAGGGGATCGTGGTCACCCACCAGGGTGACTGATGTTAATGTTAATTTACTGTTTATCTCTGAGGGAGGTATACAGGCCTGGTCATTTTGTCTTTATCTTGAGGCCTGGCCTCTAACAGATGCACCTCCAGCCACAGTTGTAATGTTTTAATGCTCTGTATTGACTTCCCCGGGCCTAGCCCTGTCTGACTGCCTATACTATTTCTACCGAATTTAGCTGTCTCTAATAATAACACCCTCCTCTAGGCTTTTGTGAGAGTCAGCCCCAATACTTGAGATTATATGCAAATATTCATTTTATATAAGGTACTTAAATATCCTCAGATTTTGGCATCAGCAAAGAGCAAGCATATTGTTACATCCCGAGGTGGACAGCTCACCAAGTCATGCCATGCCATGCCACTGCTCTGCTGAAAATGCAGCTTTCCATGATCCTAAACCCAGTACCAATAAAAAACTAAAAAAAGGGAAAGTCTAGCATAACAAATGATGGCTTATTTGGGGAAAAAAGATGGAAATGGAAAAGAAAGAGAATAGACAGGCACCATGAGGTAGCAGGAGGCTTCAGAGCTGAAAGCCCATGTGTTCTTATCCCTGGCTCCTTTTATTGGGGACTAGTGTATTTCCCATCCCCCAGGTGGGCACTTGTCCATATCTGATCTGTTTCCTTGACTGCTTTGGATCCTAACCGAGGCCATTTGTTTTCTTTTTGCTGCTTCGTAATGAATAAATGAAGGGGAAGGCAGCTTATTTAATTATTAAATAAAGGGGACATGTGTACATGTGTGTATCTGGTGCAATATTATACTGATGTTAAAGTGAGAACATACATGTGTATATGCATAGGTGTGTGTGTGTGTGCACGCGTGCGTGCATGTGCATGTCTTATATATTAAATGAGTCCTTAGGTGGCTGACTTTTACTGCCCTTGAATTTTGTCAGGTGGCAGGGGGAGCTGGCTTTCCTGATAACTTTTGCTTGGTGCCTCTCCCAAGTCTAGCTAGCTCTTCCCTCCTTTGTCTTTCTAATTACCCTAACTGCAGAGTTTACCCGTGAGGGCAGAAATTGCTTTTAGTAAGTTTCTCTATTGATCTTAGTAAAGTTCAATAAGGCCTTTATCCTGTCTTTTCCCTACCTACAGTGCCACCTGTCCTTATAGTAAAGAAAGTTTTGTGTTATCATGTTTCTTTTTTGTAAGCATCTTTTTGGTTTATGTCTTGTACTCTGAGTAACTAACTTGACGATAATGATACACAGTGTATTAACTGTTATTATTCTCTTATTATTTTATTATAAATTTGGGGTTTTTATAAAATAAAAAATAGCCACAATTATCTGAAAAGGGTATTAAAATGCCCCTTCATTTTCTAACTGTAGATATGTAAGAAGCCAGATTTTCTCCAGAGGCTTTAATCAAAATAAAAGATTGCAAGAGATCATTACAGACAGCTAAGTTAGATAACAATATTACAGGCAGTCAGATAGGCCTTGGTCCTCAAGAGAGTCAAGACAAACACATCACAACTGTGGCCAGAGACACATGTAATGGAGACTGGACCTCAAGATAAAGAGGAAATGACCAGGCCTGCATACTTCCTCAAACGACAAACACTGGGCCTAACGAAGTCTAGACAGACAGCCATCACCCTGGTGGGTGACCTCTGGACTTATCATTTTCTAGAAAAAGTCTTTATTCTTTCCATGCACTCTTGTTATGTGAACTGTTTCTCCATTGGATCACTGTTACCTAAGCAATTTTACTTGTAACCTTATTGGTTGTTCATAGCTTTAACCAACATTGCACCAACATGGGTTTTGCTCTATAAAACTTCCTCTGAAAAATGGGGTCCTCGGCTACCCATTCGGGACCCCCTCCTGCCTTTCAAGAGCTATCCTCTCAATAAACATTTCCTACTCTTAACCTCCATTGTTCCTAGAATTCATTCTTCGATTTTAGAGAACACAAACTTAGAGTATCAGACAGCTAACATGTTAAAATTATATTTCTCTTATATCATTTAGAGGTCCTATTTCATCTTCTATATCATCCCTGTACCAGTTTCACTGATGCAAGCAGTCATAGTGCCCTTCCATTAACCCCTTGACCTCACCAAGCTCCATTTCCCATGTTTCCTATGCTGCTAAATGGCTTGAAAGGGAAGCTGATGTTACCAACTAGCATGAGTCCTTGCTTTAGTGATAATGGAAATTAAAACTAAAGCAACAATGTGAATTTATAGGTAAAAGCTTTAATTGGAAAATAAGGATAGAAAAAGGACAGGGGGCAGGCACAGTCTGATAAAGAGCATCAGATTGGCCCACTAATGAAGCAAAGGGACAGGTGTTATGGGGTGCTTTTAATGGGCTTAATATAGGTAGCTAAGTTATATCAAAATTAATATATAATCAGAGAGGGACTGGGCTGTCAAGGAAGTCAGCACAAAAATAAAGACACGAGAATTTTGGCTGGAGGCACATTTGAAGAAGGCCAGACCTCAAGAAAGATATGCAATGGCCAGGCATACATGCCTGTCTAAGGGATAAATAATAACTAGAAATTGTACTGTAATTAGCACCATTTGGTCCAGTAAGTCTAGACAGGCATCAGTCACCCAGGTGGGTGGCCAGAGCATCTGGACTCATGCCTTCCCAAAATGTCTTTGTTCTTTCCATGTAGCCTGGCTATGTGACTCATTTCCCTATTGCATCAATATTAGCTAAGTGGTTATATCTAAAATCCTATAGATTTGATTGTAGTTTGACCCACGCTGTACCTGTATTGTGACTTTGCTGTATAAATTACCCCTGACAAGGGGTCTCAGTGGCAATCTACTTTTGAGACCCCTCCTGTCTCTCAGGAGCTATCAGTAAACCTTTCCTACTCTTAATCTCCATTGTCCCTTGGAATTCTTTCTTCAATATCTGGGGGACATGAACTTGGCACATTTGACATCTAGCAGGTTGGGAGTTATATCTCTCCTATGTCAGGCTGGGATCTAGTTGATCATTATCTCAGTCCTAGTTTCATACGTCCTGAGGAATCCCCATGACTTGAGGGGTAATTTGGCTTCCCTGTAGGTAATGCTTCATGGCTTCAAGGGCAATCTCAGTCATTTGAGCCTCTGTTGTAATCCAAAGTCACCAGAGGTATAGTGCAAGGAAAATTTCTTGATGTGGGTGTTCTCAGTCTTCGAGTAATGAGAAAAGTCAGGTAAATTTAGGTCTAATAAACCCTGTTTTGCCAACTTTTAGGCAGACACTTCCTAAATGACTAGCTGAGGATGTGATCCAGAGTTTTGTGGGGATTTTTGGTACCGGGGATCGAACTCGGGTCCTTGAGATTGCAAGGCAGGCAGCGGAACCACTGAGCTAAATCCCCGGCCCATGATCCAGTTTTTACAAAACGAATGTCAAACTTTTTTCTACTTTTAGCTATTACTAGACATCAATAGGCCTAAGTGAAAAGTCACTTTAAAACAAACAAACAAACAAACAACTTTTAAGTCCCAATCTCAGAAGGAAACACAAATAATACTATTAATGAGTAAAATGTGTCTCCTGCCACCTCATCCCCTCAGCCCAGCCTCTGGCAGTCAGCTTTCGTCAGAATCTGCTCCCTCTGGAAAGTGCTGTGGCTCTTGCTCCACCCTCTCCATCCCACAAGTGACTAATTCTAGTGCTGTCTCAATGTCCTTTCTGAATACCCTCAGTCTTAACCATTTAAGCATTTAATCTGGTGGCTCTTATCTTCTTTGCATGCCTCTCTAGGTTGTAGTAGAGAAGAAGAAAAAGAGTGAGCATTTATAGCAGCCCCCTCCCTTTATCTGCAGTTTTAGTTTCCACTGATTCAGTTATCCAGGGTCAACTATGGTCTGAAATATAAAACATAAAATTTCAGAAATAATTCAAAAGTTTTAAAAATCTATGCCATTCTCATAGTGTGTTGAAATCTCAGGTCATTTCTGATTCCTGAATAACATTGCAGTGGAGGGTGAAGTTGTTCACATTGCTTTGATTCCTTCCGAAGCTAGTTGATTTGCAAAAATAGAGAAATCTCAAAAGCAAAGGGGCAAAGGAGAAGGAGAAGTGGGAGAGGCAGGGGAAAGGAAAGAAGGGAATGGAATTAATATGAGAAAATGAAAAAAGGAAACAAAGTCTTTGTAAATAGGGAGGGATGGAGGGGTTGAAGGGAGGGCAGGCGAAGGAGGAAAAAAATAAGAACCAAGAGAGTATGTAAAGGTGCATACCTCCAATGATAAATGTCATTATATTGTACATCTAAAGTGTACCAATAAAAGGATATACAAAAAAAATAGACAGCCGGGGATTTAGCTCAGTGGTTCCGCCGCCTGTCTTGCAAGCGCAAGGACCTGAGTTTGATCCCCGGTACCAAACAAAACAAAACAAAACAAAAAAAATAGAGAAATCTTGATAAGGGATAAATAACATACACAGCTCCCACCCCCACCACACACTCTAGGGCTTTTCTTCAGAGCTATTTTCCTGAACTTCTGCAAGACACAAAGAAACATGGAGTGTGTATTTAATACAGAAGTCTACTTGGAGCTGATAACACAGCAGTCAAAAAACATAGGCTGCATTATTTGGAAAAGGACTTTATATACCATTCACTACAGTACTCTAATACTAATTTTGAAAGGAGAAAAAAAGCACAATCCTTTTGCTGTTTTAATTTAGAATTCTTTGAATTTGCAGTCACTGGGAAGCTTTATCACAAAAACCATCCCAAATATAGCAGATCTATTACTGTCTAAACAATGGGCACAATTTAAGAAGCTTTAAACAGGAAATATAACATTAATTCAGACCCCATTAATTCAGAATTACTAATAATGTAAAGAATCCTTCAAATTTCAGGGTGAACCATCTAACCAGGGCTTGTTAAACAACTGAAAAGATTAGAGATGGACTACTTACGATGATCTATCTTCCAGCATTGCCTTGCATGTAATTTGTAGCATTAAGGTAATAATTAGAAATAGGTCTGATCTGTGGTATCAAGCAGGTCTATCAAGACTAGCTATAATTAGCAACTAACAAAAATGTCTGCTATCCCTGCTGTTTGTCTCAAGTATCTCATGCATAAGCCAGGCACTGTGGTGCATAGCTATAGTCCTAGATATTCAGGAGCCTGAGGTGGTGTCTGAACCCTAGGAATTTCACACCAGCTTAAGCAACATAGTGAGACCCACTCTCAAAAACAAACAACAGAATGGGGAAAAAAGAAGAATAGAGATATGTTATGTACAGGTACAAATTCTCTACAATAAATGTGATCATTATGTATATCAAAAGTATACCAATAAAATTACTTTTAGAAATAACAACAACAAAAACATCAAACAGCTCATTCTTTATTTCAAGCTGGTCTTCTTGTAACTGCTATATTTGCTGTCCAGTATCATCTGCAAGATGTCAAAAAGTGCTTACCTCTGAGTCTTTGGCTTGCTGATTACAAATGACTATCAAATTGTACAAGATTTTGTCTCATCCGCCTCTGTGTGGGACACATCATGAGGTAGGCTCCACAATTCTCTTCATCATCCCTCACCAGAGTTGCTCCAAATGAAGAATGTGGATTATTACCACTGTAGTACCAAAAAAAAGACAAAGGACAAGGACTTTGAGATAGATAGATAGATAGATAGATAGATAGATAGAT
>NW_004624823.1:9119818-9134515 GCF_000247695.1 Heterocephalus glaber
AAAAAAAAAAAAAAATTAAGAATCTGGTTGTACAGGCCACTTAGGTAGCTTAAGCGAGTCACCAGTAGTTTACAACTTATTCACAGACGTCCATTCTTTCTATTTCTTCTTTGGCCTTTGAACAACCCAACAGTGATGATGACACTTATCACTTACTAATAGCCAATGAAAAAGGATAATAATTATACTTCCTTGAAGAGGCTCAAAGTAACTTTGTAGTTCATGGAATTTATACTGCACCAGCTCCCTTATGCTCCATTTCAGCCTCCTGCAGGCCTCTGATGTTTGTCCTGGATGCTATGTGGCAGTCGGCTCTATGGTGTCAGAAGATTTGGGCCTCTCTCTGCTTACAGGTGACTACAACTGGGCATCCAGGAAAACAACTCATGCTCAGGTGGATTTTCAGAGGGCAAGAACCTGCTTTTATCACTGATGAAAGAAACCCATGCTACAATGGTGCAACAAAAACCAATGCTTTGAGTTCAACCGTTTTTCCAAAAGTACTCTGTAATGGTTTGAATAGTGTCCCCTGAAAAGATATACCCAAGTGCTAAACCTTGGTACCTATGAATGTGGCCTTATTTAGAAACAGGGGCTTTGCATATATAAGTAAGTTAAGGATCTTGAGATGAGATCATTCTGGATTTTAGAGACATTAAATCCAATGTTTGATGACTTCACGAGTAGAAAGAGAGAGAGATTTGGGACTCAAAAGACAAGAGACACACAGAAGACAGAGGCACGGGCTGAAGCTGTTCTACCACAAGCCAGGGAACAACAGAAGCCCCCAAAATCAGGCAAGAAATGGTTCACATCAGCATGGTGGCTCATGCCTATAACCCCAGCTACTTGAGAGGCTGAGACAGGAGGATCACAAATTCAAGACCAGCCTGAGCAACACAGTGAGACTTTGTCTAAAAATATGATCAGAAACTACTAGTGAACATTTAGATTTTAAAATGTATCATAGTAAAAGATACATTGCCCTTAATCCCTCTCAGAATAATCCTCTCGCTTTGAACACACTTATTCTTGGTACTCTCTGAGGCAGTTCTGGAAGTTCTCTTTTGGGAGAGTCTTCAGTTCTGCTGTCATGGCTGCCTTGATATCCTAATTCAATTCAAAAAATTTACTTTTCATGGTCCTTTTGACTTTGGAAAACAACCAGAAGTCACACGGTGCCAGATCCTATGAATAAGGAGGATGAGGACACTCTGTAAAATTTTTATAGAAATTCCCATACCAGAAGTAATTGTCATGGCGGAGTAATGTCATACTGCAGGATGACAACACTGGCCCATTTCTCTGGCTGTTTCCTATACACGTGGTTTCTTAAATACTCTAATAAGCTCTTTTAATATTCAGAGTCTACTGTAGTGTTCCTGGGTACAAACTCAGCTCACACAATTCCATCAAGGTCAAAAAGCAACATCACTTTGATGTTGAATCTTGACCGACACGATTTTTTTCACAGGAGGAGAACTGGGTGATTTCCATTGAGAACCCTAAACCTCGGTCTCCAGATCATAACCATAGACTTGGGCCAGGGTCAGTGGCTCACTGCCTGCCTGCCTCCCAAGCCCAAGGTCCTGTGTTTGAGCCTCATACCACGGAAAAAAAAACAAAAACATAACCATAGACTCAAGTTTCATTTCGCATGATTATATGAATTTAAAAGGTGAAGTCTGAAGCAGCATGGTTACACCACTCCAATGAAATTGACAAAATTTCACGTTAATTCGTTGTTCATGACCCATGATTTGCCACACGCTTTAAAACACACTTTCTCACAATGAGTTCAAGGCCAGCCTGAACTACATAGAAAGACCCTGTCTCAAAAAGAAACGACAAGAAAAACCAGAAGCACCCTCTCTCAACTCCAGCTCACACTGTTAGTAGTGTTCGATACACCTCTTCTCACACTGATGATCTCCCCCTTTCCTTTATATCTTAGTTACTCTCAACATCACTGGAACACAACACCAGACACCCACAACTTTAAGGAGGAGAGGTTTATTTGGGCTCATGGTTTCACTCGTTGGTCAGCTGGCTCCAAAGCAGAAACGTGATGGCAGAGGACCAAGAAGGAGGAAAAGAGTGCTCAATCCATGGCAGCAGGGAAGAAGAGAGACAGGGCAGGAACTGGGACAAGTATACACCCTTCCAGGTCACACCTCCAGTGACCCACTTCCATCCAGGCTCCACCTCCTATTAGCACATTCAGCTACTAAACTCATCAACGGATGAGTCCACTGATGAGTACAGCACCCTCACCTTCCACACGCATGAGAATCTGGGGGGACAATTTAGACCTGAGCCATAACACGTCAGCTGGCACTCAGCAGCAACATTCCCTGTAGCTTCTGATCACACTTCCTTTTTAAAAAAAAAAAAAAAAAAGGCTGGGGATGTGCCTCAGTGGCAGAACACACCTGGATTGGCGCCTCAGTGTCACCAAGGCGGGTGGTTGGCCCTAGGATGTAGCTCAATGGCAGAGTGCTTGCCTAGCACGTGTGAGGCCCTGAACTCAATCCCCAGTACTGGGGAGTTAGGGAGAGGGCATTTCACAATCCCTAGAGCTTGGGAGGGACCGTGGTTTGTCAATACCTTGATTTCAGACTTACTGACTTAGAGAACCAAGAAAGAATAAGTTTCTGCTGTTTTAAACTAAGCGAGTTTGAAGTAATTTTCCGTGTTAGCCCTAAGGAAGTGATAACACATGCCCAAAATGTTTCTTTCAGTTAGTAACAAAATCTTGAACCAAAAGGTCACTCAACTTTTATAGAGAAATCATCAGTGATATGGCCATTCGAAAACATCCATTTTCACTATTAGCCTCTCCTCAATGCAAACTGGAGCATCGTTACTGTTGTTTTGATCACTGTTTACCCGATTTTAGGATCAGTGTAGGGAAGCATGACACACAGAACCTCAAGCCATATAGAGATGGTGGACAGGATGAATCTTATATGACTCAGTCCTTACATGACTTCAGTCCCACGGAAGGTGAGCAAACAGTGAGTATATGGTTCAAAGATTGAACAAACCTTTTGCTTTCTTTGGGACTGAAGCTTAGGATAGGATCAGGCCGCGAGTCCTTCCTCCAGGCCTGGACTTGTTCTCAAGCCTCCTTGTGTTAGAAATGCTGACTGTGGCCCTGGAGGTGTAATTCAGTGGTAGAGCCCTTGCCTAACATGTATGAGGCCCTGGGTTCCATCCCCAGCATTGCAAAGGAAAAAAAGAAAAAAACAAAAAAAAAGGAATGCCTACTCAACTAGTCACTTATGAACCAGCCCTGGGCAGCTGAAGAGTAGGAGAAATGAGTAAGATTCACATTTCCTGGGACTTCGGATTCCTTCCTGGTACTACAGACATCCTTATTGTATACTCCACATCAGCTCACACAGAATGTCAGTCAGTATGAGTCCTTAAGAAAGAGGACAGTCAAGAGAGTAATGTTACAGAGCGGAGAGAGTGAGGTGGCTGAGTCTGGCTCCCGCTCTCACAGCCACTGCAGTCCACTGAGCTCCACAGAGACAGCGCCGGGGCAAGTGAGAGCCGGATGGGCACTGGGAGACTCTGTGCCTCGCTGAGGAAAACAAGTCAACATGGGCAAAGGAGAGCCTAAGAAGCCGAGAGGCAGGATGTCATCATATGCATTCTTTGTGCAAACTTGCCGAGAGGAGCACAAGAAGAAGCACCCAGATACTTCCGTTAACTTCTCAGAGTTTTCTAAGAAGTGCTCAGAGAGGTGGAAGACCGTGTCTGCTAAAGAGAAAGGAAAATTTGAAGACATGGCAAAGGCGGACAAGGCCCGTTATGAAAGAGAAATGAAAACCTATATTCCTCCCAAAGGAGAAACAAAAAAGAAGTTCAAGGATCCCAATGCACCCAAGAGGCCTCCTTCGGCCTTCTTCTTGTTCTGTTCTGAGTATCGCCCAAAAATCAAAGGAGGACATCCTGGCCTTTCCATTGGTGATGTTGCAAAGAAACTGGGAGAAATGTGGAATAATACTGCAGCAGATGACAAGCAGCCTTACGAGAAGAAGGCCGCCAAGCTGAAGGAAAAGTATGAAAAGGACATCGCTGCCTACCGAGCTAAAGGAAAACCTGATGCAGCAAAAAGGGAGTTGTCAAGGCTGAAAAAAGCAAGAGAAAGAAGGAAGAGGAAGAAGGTGCGGAAGATGAAGAGGATGAAGATGAAGAAGATGATGATGATGACTAAGTGGGTTCTAGCGGGGGTTTTTTCTTGTCTATAAAGCATTTAACCCCCCTGTACACAGCCCACTCCTTTTAAAGAAAAAAACTGAAATGTAAGGCTGTGTAAGATTTGTTTTTAAACTGTACAGTGTCTTTTTTTTGTATCGTTAACACACTACCGAATGTGTCTTTCGATAGCCCTGTCCTGGTGGTATTTCAATAGCCACTAACCTTGCCTGGTACAGTATGGGGGTTGTAAATTGGGATAGAAATTTAAAGCAGGTTCTTGTTGGTGCACAGCACAAATTAGTTATACATGGGGATGGTAGTTGTTCATCTTCAGTTGTCTCTGATGCAGCTTATACGAAATGTTGTTCTATTAACTGAATACCACTCTGTAATTGCAAAAAAAAAAGTTGCAGCTGTTTTGTTGACATTCTGAATGCTTCTAAGTAAATACAGTTTTTTTTATTTAAAAAAAAAAAAAAAAAGAAAGAAAACAGAAAGACGACAGTCAAGCCTGCAGTGGCCCTTCAGATCTCCCCATTTTACAGAAGAAAGAGATTTCCTCCAAATCCCACAGTGGGCTAACAGCTAGGACTAGGACGCAGGTCTCCTACCTCCCACTGGGTTGGGTTCACAGGGCCAGGTTACTCCGACATCTAACTGGAAGAATTTTGATAAAAGGAACATACAAACCAGGCGAAGGAAGGCTAAGGAAGTGATATCCAATAATTTTTAGAACATAAATATGTTACATTTGGAAAAAGGTTGGTAATTTTCTGAATTTTTTACAAGGCATGGACTTTGACATTATACAATTATGGATTTAAATACTGGCTCTCTGACATATTAGCTGTGACTTTGATTTTATTATTGAAATTCTGTAAGTCCTGGGTTTCTCATCTATAAATGAAAATAACTAACTTCTATCTAATTTGCTCATAGTGATAAATAAATGAAAATGGACACACGTGAAGAAATTTTAAGCCCAACGTGTTGGCCCACACTTGTAATCCCAGCTACTGGGGAGACTGAAGCAGGAAGATTGCAAATTCAAGGCCAGCCTGGGCAACTTTTTGAGACACTGTCTCAAAAATAAAAAATGAAAAGGGCTGGAGGGTAGCTCAATGTCAGGGTACATGACTAGCACAACCAAAGCCCTATAGGGTCAATTCTAAGCTCTGCAAAAAAGAAAGAAAGGAGGGAGGGAGGGAAGTTGGAAAGGAGGGAGGAGAACACCTCTGCAAAAGCCTACATGCAGGATCCACCACGTGTATAAAGTTTAAGAATGACAAGCACATGGAGGTTAAAAGTCCCCTTTGGCAGTAGGAGGAGGATGATACTGTGGGATATGTGTGGGAAACTTCAACTCTGTCATTAATAATTTCTTTCTTAAGGTGGGTGCTAGGCTTGTGAGTGTCTCGTTATTCTTCATAGTATTTGCCTTTAAATAATTTTGATATGTACTCATAGTAAGAATTAATAAGTGAATGTGGGGGTTTTGGGGGTTTTTTTCTTTTTTTTTTTTTTTTGGTACCGGGGACCGAACTCAGGTCCTTATGCTTGCGAGGCAGGCAGCAGAACCACTGAGCTAAATCCCCGGCCCTTAAGTGAATGTTTTTATGATAATTATTATTCATGAAAAGGTATTCCGTTCTTGCTCTCTGGGTGCACGGTCTGGACACTAGAGGGGATACGAAGGTGGGGAAGATTCAGCCTCTGTAATCCCAGCTGAGAGCTCTGATCTTGCGACGGTTACAGCACCCACCTTATGACACTGATACTAGACAGGTGGCAGAAGGGACCTGAAGAGTAACAAGCAAGAAAAGAGACACCATACTTTTAAGGGAGATGCTCCAATGTTTCATCAGAAAGGGAACAACTGTCATGGACCTCTAACACTGGGCAGAGGTTTGGTTTTGTTTTTGTGGTACTGGGGATTGATTGAACCCAGGGACCACTGAGTCCTTTTTTTTTTTTTTTTTTTAAACTTTGACACAAGGTCCTACTAAATTGCTCGGTCTGGCCTTAAACATGGGGGCGTCCTGCCTCAGCTTCCTGAGTAGCTAGGATTGCCACTCTCAGTTCGGAGGAGAGTTTGAAGAAGTCAAGAAAATAAAAACCTGTTTCTACTCACAGTGATGGCATGGGCAAAGACATCACAGTTCTATGAGCCTGATCACAGGCAGAGACAGAGAATGCGAACTCAGAGGAGTCCAGAGAGGAGGCGATGAAAAGAAGGGATGAACGGTCGGCACAGAAATACTGCACATGCACTGAGAAAACAATCCAATGTCTTCCTCGTGGAGCAGTTTTCATGGACTTATACAGGGGCAGAAACCAGATTTCAGGGTTTGGCAAACAGTAGAAACTCCCTAAATGGGCTTGCCCCACGAAGGCCAGCTAATCCCTCGATCCCATCTCAAGAGTGAGCTTCTAGAGCTATGCTCTTCCATGGCACTCACCAGGCCACTCACAGCCAAACCACCTGGTGTTTTTACTAAAAGGAAGATTCCCAGGCCCCATTCCGACCAAGTCACCTCTTTGGGATGGGTCCCAGAGGCTGCAATTTTACCAGGTTCACCAGGTGGTTATAGAAAAAATAACAGCGGTGAAGAAGGAGATGGGGGATACAGTTGCCAACTCTTTAAAGACATTGCGTGAGCAAAGGACAGCAGAGAATGGTCATTGAAAGCCATGGCGACATCAAGATGAATTGTTAGTCGGGCACCCTTCAGAATATTTCTAGATAAAAGGGAAAGGAAAACAATCTAGTGGGTGAGGGAAGCACAGATGTACATGAGAGAAGGTACAAGCTTTCCCCCACAGGTTCAAGGTGCCAGAAAAAGCAAAAGGACTAAGGGCAAAAATGTAAGCGGCATTGTCAGCCCGGCAAAGGAGCTAAGACCCAGAGCCGCTTTTCCCAAAATAAGAGTCCCTCGTGTGTTTTGAGAAAGGACCGGAGGTGACCAGGCACACATGACAAGTGTTGTTCGCCCTGACGGCACCTCTTCTAGCAGCCCTGCCCTGGGGGGTATAAAACTTGAAAACCATTCTTGTAGACAACAAAGGATTAGGTTATATTTTTTAGATGGGGGGGCACAAAGAATGAAGCTCTCGATAAATAATAATTCAGACCATCTGGCCACGTGACTTCACCACATCGATATTTCAAACCAGTCTCTTTTGGAAACAATACAGAAAATCCTCAAAATTAAACAGACAGGTACTATATGACCCATCGATTCCACACCCAGGACTTTATCCATGGGAACCGAAACCATGGCCACACAGAAACCTGCACATGTTCACAGCAGCATTATTCAGAATGACCATAAAGTGAAAACCACCCAAATGTCCATCAACGAGTGAACAGATAAAGAAAATGTGATATAGCCATATAATGGATTATCATCCGGGCATAAAAAAGAGGCGCCATGCTGATATGTGCTACAATGCAACTCTTGAAAACATTACACTAAGTGCAAGAAGCCAGACATAAAAGGCCACGTATTGTATGATTCCATTTATACCAAATGTTCAGAATGAGGAAATCCATACTGCCAAAAAATAGATTAATGGTGGTGTGGTGAGGACTGGAAGGAGAGAAAGGAGTGACTGCTAAAGGGTATAGTGTTTCTTTTCAGGTTGAAGAAAATGCACTGAATTAATGTATACACTTTGAGCACACACCAAAAACCACTGTATTGTATATCTTAAAAATTAAAAGTAAACAACAGAAAGATTTCAAACCAGACCTTCAAATGGCTTGTACTAGAAAAAACATGCAGGCACCATATACACACATAGCATTGTTCCACTTGCCCATTAATAAATTGCCCTAGGGCCTGGGATCTAGCTCAGTGGTTTTGCTGCCAGCTGTGCAAGCACACGGACCCAAGTTCGATCCCCGGTACCAAAAAAAAAAAAAAAAAAAAGCTGCTCTTATAAGTAGTTGTCTTGAAATTATGCCAGACTGGACACTAAGCCACATGAAACCAGGGCACTCATATTCACATGCTCAGAAGAATAACAATAATAATTAATAATAACTGAAATTTATTGTTTATTATGTCTAAGACACTGTATTAAGCACTTGACACATATTATCTCCTTTCATTTCTCACTGCAATCCTTTGAGGTACAGACTATTATCATCCCCATTTTACAGATGAGGAAAATGAGGCACAAATAACTTTAATAAGTTATGCCCATTCACCCGGTTAGGTGACTCATTCCGGGCAATCTGATTCATTATACTATGCTATGTTGCTCAAACTGGCCCTGTCTTCTCAAAATCACTTACCCAACTCACTGATTTACATCCACTACCTATAAGCCAAGATAGGAAAGGGTCGAGATTTTTAAAGAGCCAAAATTATTAACTGAAATAGCAATTCTAGACAGAACACTGGAAGAACCCAAGGCTCTAAGGATGAAACTAAGCAGAAGACTGAAATTCAAGGTAACTAAAAGCATTGCAAGTCGAGACTATAATTCAAAGCAGTAAGTTCTAGATTCTTACCCAGTACCTTTCTTTTTTGGTACCAGGGATCAAACTCAGGACCTTGTGCTTGCAAGGCAGGCGGCGGAACCACTGAGCTGAATCCCCGGCCCACCCACTACCTTTTAAACTAAGAGTAGAGGACTCATTTTCTCCCTACCCACAGTAATCTAGAAATCCAAGTACCATCGGCAAAAACAATAAAAAAAATTACCTATTGTATGTATATATATATATATTACACATGACACACATGTGTGCTCACTAAAGAGTAAACTCAGAACAAATGATAAATTCCAAGTCCTAAATCACAGGAGAGGAAGATGAACAAAGGGCAACGTAATCAAAGAAGACTGCTTGAGAAGGCCAGCGAGGCAGAAGGTCACCTCTAGAGGCATGCGTGGAGAGACTAAGAGTGGATTGTTCCCACACGGCAAGGAGCACAGAGTGTTTAATGCATTGGAAAATTCGAGTGGACAGCCAGGAAGGGGTCATGTAAGATCTCGAAAACTGAGGGAAGTGTTTGGACTTGATAGAGTAAAAAAAGCTAAGTCATGCTTTAGAAAAAGTTGTGAAAGCATTATTACATGAGCGGAACACTTCATAAGAAAGAAACTCTGGCTTCACTATTTGCTTACCCAAACCTCGAATTTCACCTTGTGGACTCTCCTAATTTCATTTTAAATAATCTGTTTCCATCATATCTACCCCCAAGGAATGACCTAGTAGAGTCTTCATTTTAGAAAACTCAAGATATCAAATCAGGGCTTAAAAATCACTGCACTAAACAAAACTGTAGTGTAGGATTTCTTCACAAAGCCTCTTAGCTCGAAGCTAATAAGCATGAATTACATTTCCTCACATTTCATAGTTTAACCTATAATGAATCAACATCCTATTGAACAGGCTGTCTCTGACACAATATGCATTTTCTCATGTGAAAAAGATTTCCTCGTGCTCAGTCGCTGAAATTGTCTTCTTTTAGTAATACAATGAATGACCAAGTATTCAACTTTTCTGCCGAGTGTCACAGATATCCACAGTTGCCTACTTTGCTGTAATACGCCTCCCGAATACCCAGTCACATTTGTGTTTTATGAAATCCCCCTGGAAACCTCTCCTCGTCTTCCCTGTCCAAGGCAACTGTCCCCGATTCTTTGGCACTTCCCACAAAGGCATCCGCCCGGGTCTCAGATGCCTCCGAGGATTTGTACTTTTGGGGAAAACAATCTTGCCCAAGGTCTCTCTAAGTCTAAAAACTCTCATCCAAGATACCCGGTAAGGGACCACGAGGCTGAGCTAATCTCAGTGTGACCTTACAGCAAGCCCACCGACCCAGTTCAGAGGGGCACACAGGGATCCACGCCGGCGCTGCCAGGCTGCGGCCAGGTGACCACAGATCTCGGCGAACCCACCTGACCAAGGGCTCCTTCTCGGGCAGGGAGGGCTCCTCCAGGCACGGGCAGGGGCAGAAGCAGCAGGCGTTCCGCAGCCAGGTCCTCAGCCCCATGGAGAGTGAGGGTCCTTGCGCGCGCGGGAGCCTGGGACGCGGTCACCCCAGCGTCCAGGTGCCGGGACAGTGGCGGCCACTGCGTGTCGGGCCAGTCAGTGCGCATCACGCCGAGGCCGGGGACGCGGACGAGGGAGGAGGCGCTCCACGGCCCGGGGGTGCAGGCCGCGCGCCTCCCCGCCACTTAGGTTTTGTTTGGAGCTTGTGTTTCGGTACAGCTTTTTTTCTCCCTTTCTTTTAATTCCCCGGGCGCAAATCGGAGCGCATGCGTCCCGGAGACGCCCCGCTGCTGCCCTCTAAGGAGAAAGCTGGGACTCCAAGCAGAGCGCAAAATCCGCGGGCAGCCGGGTCTCGGGGTGGGCGGCCAGGGGAAAGCCCGGAACCGGCGAGCACGAGGCCGGCTGAATCTATTCATACTTTTTATTGGCTTCACTGCGGAAGGAAGTAGACGTTTTCGCCACCCACCTGCCAGCCCCACGCTGAGTACTAGCTAGGAAAACACTAGAACTGATGCATCGTGGAGGGGAGGTCTTTTGAAGTACTATGTTCACAATATATGGTTTAAAAATAAATGTTTTCAGACATTCAGACCTTAAATTGTCGCCTCAAAATGTGCAACAACTTGTGAGTTTCCAGAGCTATTTATTCCATGTTCACGTATGGGTGGAGTTAGGCATATAGGTGCTTTTCACGGGTGTAGAAATTGTAAAGTACATACACATATACTTACATGCATATACACATACATATACATATCCGCCTCCTTTTCTGCCCAAACAGCAGCGCACTCCACACGTTTCTGCCTCTGGCGTGTTTCACGGAGTATGTTGGGAACCACGGTATCAGGGCGCGTGTCTACATTGTAACAGTCGCGTGTCACCCATTCTTTTGGATGCTCAGATGTTATTTAACCAGACCCTCATCGACAGGCATTCAGATTAACTCCAGCCTTTTGTTACTAAGGCTGCAGTGAACATCCTCGAACCAGCGTACATAGACGTATCTGTAAGACTATCTACTAGATGAATGCTTGGCAGTTGATTTGCTGGGTAAGATGCCCTTTTAATTTTGATGGATCTTGCCAAATTGCTCTCCAACTGATAATCCCAGTGTACGTTCTGAAATATGAAACCCCCTCTCCCATCAGCGCAGGGTGCAAGTTAGTATTTTGTCTTTGCCAAATTGATTTAGGTGAAAAATATGTACTGAGCATCAGTCACGTGCCAGGCATGTTTTAGGAGATAGCAATATAGCAGCGAAGAAAACAAACACACAGTCATTGCTCTGAAGAAATAAACATTCTACGTGGGGAGTTAGATAAATAAGTAAATTTATTTGGCGTTTAGAAAGTGGCATGTACTGTGGAAAAAACGAAAGCAGGGAGAGAGACGAGAAGCGCCAGGGAGGGGTGTGTGTGTGTGTGTGTGTGTGTGTGTTGGAGGCAGGCAGACGGGGGAGGGAGTACATAGTTTTAAATGAGGTGGCCAGAGAAGAGGCCTCCCCGAGACTGAGGCATTTCGACAAAGACCTGATGATGAGCAAGCTAGCCAGGACACCAGGAAAAAAGTGCTTCTCGGGCAGAGTGAAGGCAACGTGTCATAACCCAGAGAAGAAACTGCAGGGTGTTTGAGAAAGAGCGTGGACCCCGGAGGCCCTGGAGACAAGGGGGCTATAGGGACAGTAGTAGGAGACGGGGGAAGGTGGATCTTGTAGGGCATCAGAAAGGGCTCTGGTTTCACTCCTCGTCAGCAGATGAAACCCTTGGAGGTTTTTGGATAGGAGTGACATGGACTGAGCTGGATGGAAGCGGGCGCCTTTGGCTGCTGTCTTGAGACAGGCGGCGGAACCGCTGAGCTAAATCCCCGGCCCTGGCTGCTGTCTTGAGGAGAAACTCGGTGCCAAGATGTGTCGTGGGGAGGTGCACGTACCGGCCGTGCTGATGACGTGAGTGACACAGGGCAGTGGCTCACAACATGATGACGGCAGTCGTAGTGGTAAGAAATGGTCGGACTCCGGATGAAATGGGAATGTCAAGCCGACAAGATCTGGTCAAAGATTGCAAGTAAAGCGCAAAAATGAGAAGAGTGACTTTAAGGCTTGGGGTTTCTAAGGTGTGAAGGCTAAATTGCAGTTGAGCGAGGCAGGAGTGTGGAAGAGCAGGTTTGGAGGGCTGAGGCAGAGGGGTGAGAATTTATTTTTAGAAGTGTCAAAGCTCACGGGAGACTTACTATTTCTAAAAGCGTTACTACACATAGGTTCGTCCTCTTCTGGCACCCTTATGAGGCTGGAGGGACTTATCAAGCACACGATCATTCCGAGGCTACTGAAGGATAAGCAAAAGGAACCGAAGGTCTCTGCGGCCTCTTACTCGGAGAGGCAGGCCCTGGGTCCATCACGAAATGTTAACAACATGGGACAGAGTACCAGCTGTCACCAGAGCTGTGGTATCAAGCCCAGCACGCTCACTTAGCACTCAGAACTGGTGCCGGATTGGAGGCGGAGTGCTGTTCTCAAGAGCAAACTTCCCACTGGCTGGAAAATCCCCCGGGTAGTAACAACCATGTTCTGAAATTGGGTGTTGGATTTGGATTTTGAGGTACCGTGCCTAGGTTCAAGTAGACAGTGGGTAAAGGATGCCGCCAAAATGTGAACTCAGCCAGCAAGAGGATGAAGTCTGGGGTCTGACAGCTGCTGTAAACTGCTAGAGTTGGATCTGTTGAGAATGGAGAAATTAGAAAAAGCATGCGGCTCCCGGGACATCCGAGGCTTTTCCTCTTACTAACTTTGGTTTGTAGATGCCAGTTTTTCTCAAGCTGAGCCTTCTAACCTGTGAAGTGGAAAGGACAAATCTGCCCCTCCCGGGCACAGTTCTGAGACTCAAATGAAATCACTTAAAATCCACAAAGCCTCAGAAACATCAGAATCCAACAGTATTGACCCGATCCCAGTAATCCAGGCCCGTTGGGGGAATCGGCACTCAGCTTGCACATGGAGGCATTTCCTTTCACATTCGTACCTCTGCAACCCGTGGGCATCTTTTCTGTGGTCCGTCTCAGACAGGATATTTACAGAAAGCCATAGAACCATGTCTGTTTAATGTACCTGATCTAGAGGTTAATGCCTTGCCTCACCAAGGATCAGGTCTAGCATATGCTCACTTGAACAACTACTATGTTTCTTTCTAAATTAATTTGCTTTTAAAATGAGTTTTATAAATGAGATATTCCCCCGAAAAAATAACCTGAAATACTACGGTCAAGTTCTCTTTGATCACTACCTACAACTCTGATTTATTTCCTGCACTCTCCAGGGTAAACATCAGCACCAGTATGGTGCAAACCTTTTTCGGGACATGACTATACACATGCGTCCCCTGTGATACAGCATCGCTGCGTGGGGTTTTTCTTGGTTTGGTTTTTGGGTTTTTTTCGCTGCATGGGTTATTAATGGTGAGGTGTTTTGTTTGTTTGTTTGTTTGTTTAATAAAAGGTATGAGTGCTTGTTCCATTTAATAATGTGTCTTGGAACGTATCCTTGTTAGTACACATAACACTATCTCATTCTTTTTAAGTGTTCTATGTATTACGTCAGAAAGGACTGTCATACGAGCGTTTTGCATAGCGTTCTTCTTCCCAGTTGTTGAATGCCTTCCTCCCCTTCCTGTTTTTCATAAAGCCGACCTTAGGTAGGGCTACCAGGCCCTCTAGCTTCAGCTTTCTAGGTAGTTGAGACCATATTTCAGCTTCCCTAGTTCCTACTTCAGACATCATTCACAGGAGGGCAATGAGCGACTCCATTTTTAGAAAGGTGCCAGAGTGCTTCTGCCGCCTGAACTGACACCAGCACCATGAGCCACACACAGCAGCATGTGACATTTTTCAGAACACCCCTGGGTACTTGATGTCGGGGCAGTGGGCAGTCCCCTGGGGCAACCGGTGACTGACAGACTCCTCAGCTGCCCGTTTTCAAGGCAGAACTAGGAAACAGGTGGGCCTCTCTTTTTACGTTTGTTTGTTTGTTCCCCACCACCACCACCGTGGATCAAACTCGGGAACTTGCGCCAGGCGGCAGAACCACTGAGCTACATCCCCGGCCCTGGCCTCTCTTTTTAGATTTCTCCACGATAGGGAAAACTCTACAGTCTGTTTTGAAAACAACTAGTGTACCTTGGAACACCACCGCTTTTTAAACTTTACTGACAACTTCTACGTGTTGGAGGGAAAAGCACATATAGAGGGGAAAAATTAGAAATTCAAGATATTTAATCCAATGCCACATCGAAGATGCATTTCACACACACACAAAAAAAAAACAAAAAAAAAAACCACAACCAACCAACCCTGCTCGAATCAACATCGCATGAGCTGGTGTCATGCAACTGTTGGCTCAACAATTACCTACTGAGCCAGGTACTGGGGATACACTAGCATGTGGGTTCCATTCGTGAAGCCAGGGACTCTGTCTTGTTCTTTGCAGTGTC
>NW_004624824.1:0-14173 GCF_000247695.1 Heterocephalus glaber
TTTGGATGCTATTGTAAAAGGAATTGTTTCCCTAATTTCTCTCAGTTAATCTGTTATTTGTGTACAAGAAGGCTATTGATTTTTGAGTGTTGACCTTGTATCCAGCTACTCTACTGAATCTGTCGATTAAGTCTAGAAGTCTTTTGGCAGATTTTTTTGGGTCTTCTATGTAGAGTGTCATATCGTCAGCAAATAATGACAGTTTAACTTCTTCCTTTCCTATCTTTATTCCTTGTATTTCTTTCTCTTTTCTAATTGTTGTGGCTAGTGTTTCCAGAACTATATTGAAGGTCAGTGGTGATAGTGGACATCCTTGTCTTGTTCCTGATTTTAGCGTGAAAGTTTTCAGTTTTTGACCATTTAGCATGATATTGGCTGTTGGTTTTTCACAGACAGCCTTAATCAGGTTGGGGTAAAGTCCTTCTATTCTAATTTTCTGTAGGGTTTTTATCTTGAATGGATGTTGGATTTTGTTGAATGCTTTTTCTGCATCTATTGAGATGATCATATGTTTTTTGTCCTTGGCTCTGTTAATATAGTGTATTACATTTATTTATTTATTTATTTATTTATTCATTTATTTTGATACCAGGGATCAAACTCAGGTCCTTGCAAGTGTATTACATTTTTTTTAAAAAAAAAAAACTTTGTTTTTTTAGTTTATCTGTTTCAAAGATAGTAGTTCCAGTTACCACGGGGATCTAGATGTTATCACTGGTTTGTTTATTTATTTATTTTTCGTACCGGGGATCAAACTCAGGTCCTTGTGCTTACACAGCAGGCAGCGAAACCACTGAGCTAAACCCCCGTACATTTATTGATTTATGTATGTTGAACCATCCTGGCATCCCTGGGATAAATCTGACTTGGTCAGGGTGTATGATCTTCTTGATGACCCTCTGTATTCTGTTTGCCAGTATCTTGTTTAGGATTTTTGCATCTATGTTCATTAGGGAGATTGGCCTGTAGTTCTCTCTTTTGGTTGGGTCTTTCCCTGAAAACCAGTATGCATGTGCATGTGCATGTGTACATGTGTGCGTGCATGTGTGTGTTTGTGTGTGTGTGTGTGTGTGTGTGTGTAACTGGGCGTTGAACCCTGGGCCTTCCCACTGAGCTATATCCCCAGCTCTGTTTTATTTTTGTTTCTGAGACAGGGTCTTCCTGAATCGCTAAAGTGCCCAGGCTGGGCTTAATCTAGCAATCCTTCTGCCTCAGCCTCTCAGAGCTCTGGGATTACAGGCATGCACCACCATGCCTGTATTGAAAACTCAATTCTTTCATCTAGGTGTTAATTCCTTTCTAAAATATTTATTTGCTTTAGTTGATTTTTAGAAATTGGTTTGCAGGAATCCTAACAGTATTTTTTTTCCTCTTGTTTTGGAACACTGTAATCAAGTGAGAACAAACACCATCATAACTCATAGCTGAATTACAGCCAAATTTAAATTATTTGTGCTTTGGAGAAGAGAACTGTCAAGGACGAAAGGCCCATGGCTTGTGTATTATAAGATAATTGTAACCATGGTAGTATTTGTTTCTTAATGTTATGTGTTGCTACATTTTATTGATGAGGTTGATCATAAGATAAAAAGCCCATTTTTATGTGTCTAGTTAAAGTTAAATCATTCCAACAACGTTATTCCAACATTAGAAGTAGTCATTTCCTGTGGAATTGCTGGTTCCATAATTTGCTTTATCTTATGTGGAAGCGGTTTTCTACTTGGGTTAGTGATGTCTCTAAATAACGTAAGTTTTCAAGAAGACATACCCTAACAGTGATATCTCTTTAAAATCCAGATAAAGGAATATGAGAAGCTTGACAATGAGGAAGATCACCTGTGTAGAAGTCGGCAGATTTATGATGCCTACATCATGAAGGAGCTTCTTTCTTGTTCGCATGTAAATATTGCTTCTTGTTCTGTTACTTTAGTGTGATAACTATGAGACTTCCTTCTTTCAGCATTTCCAGAATGAACCTACAAGAGTAGGAAGATGTTTAGAAATTTTAAAATGCATATCCAGGGCAGAACCTATTTCTCATTTTGTCAGTTGTTTCCTTGCATCACGGTCACTTAGTATATTTCAAACACTGATACTTTCATTGCAAAAAATTGATTAAATAGTTAATTTCGATCCACTGAAGAAAGAAATCTCAATTCTAGGCTTTCTGAAGAAAGTTAAGCCTTATTATTTTAATGTACTTCTGCTTTGACAATTTAGTTAATCAAACATTGATAAATATAAGTCTTAAATGTTTTCTTTGAATTAATAAGGATTGTAATTATTTTATTAATTTTGTTCACGAATAGTTAAATAATGGTTGAAACAATTGTTTTCCTTGTAAACAAGTAAAGAGTAACTTGGCTATTAGTTAAACTGAGTTCTTAGGAAATTATTTCACAACTAATTTAAGTAGAATAATTAGTAATGAAAATTTACCATGTAAAAATCTGTATGTTAATACTGTGTTTCACAGAAATGGACTGACAGTCCTAGCCTACTCTGTCCAGTACTATAGCCTTAGCCACCAGTGACTATTTGAATTTGTATAATTAAATCAGATGAGGTTACAAATATATTTCCTTGGTTCCTCCCAAGCCACATGTAACTCAAGTGCTCTACAGCCCCATGTGACCAGTGGCTTCTGTATGGGATGGCTCAGGAGCATAGGATTTCCATCATGGCAGAAAAGTCACAAAAGTGATGCACTATAGTACTTGTGCCCTTGGTGTGTTGTTACAGTTCTTACTGTCAGTTGAGTAACTGTGGCTAAAGATGACACCTCTGGCAGCTTCACTGTTCTTTGGACCTGCATTGCTTGCACGGAAAGAATTTCTAAGCTGGAGCTAATTGTTGGTCCCAGGGCCTCTCTGCCATGCTGGGAAGGGCTGAGCCCTTAGAGAAGGCCAGATATTCACAGCAACTAGAGGGCTTTTGGCAATGTGATGTAGTATTTAAAGCTATTCCTAATGTGCCTATGTAAAGAGGATACAATTTGAAGTTTTGGGGAAGTTAAGTTTGTAATTCACATCTCTGGAAGCTCCATCCTGCTTGCTTCAGCTGCATTCTGCCAAGGGTGCAGTGAGACGTTCTTGAACTCAAAACTTTTTAGCACTGTGGCTTGGCTTTGTAAACCTGCCATTTAATTCTTAGGCACAAGCCCATACATTTGTTTTCTGTTATAGGAGATATTTTACATTTTTAGAAATTTTATCAACCAGTGAAAGAATGTATGCATTAAGTAATGGTAGGGTTCTTCACCATTTATCACCACAGTAACTTCGACCTCCTATGGGATTAGATATGTCAGATAGGCCGTGTTGTGCTGCTGTCATTTTGGGCACATGTCTGAGAACTCCAGACCTCCAGAGGGATAAACATGTTTGAATTCTCTACAAATAGACTACAGTCTTAAAGAATGCTTGCTAATATAATTACCATAGGTTACTATACCATAGGTTACTATAGGTTATATACCATAGGTTATTATACCATTGGTTACCATTTAGTAATTGTTGTATTAAATTGTCTGTTATTATATTATATTACATACAGAAGTTTCTTACATTTGCTATTATTTAAAAAACATGTCTTTGATTTTTGAAAGCCATTCTCACAGCAAGCTGTAGAACACGTACAAAGTTACTTGTCCAAGAAACAAGTGACATTAACTCTTTTTCAGGTAAGATAAAATTATCTTAAAATAAACATAGATAATTTTTCATCATTGGAATTTGGTGACATTCTTTCTTTGTGCATAAATGTAGTAGAGGAATTGCTTTGTAAAACTGTTCTCACTGGAAGGATTGAAGCTCACTATGGTTTGTCTTCCATTGAAATGTGCACCTTTACCAACAGGCTTTGCAGACTTGCCTGAGGAGAGTCAGTGGAGCTTTCTAGTAACATTATGTACTAGAAATCAAGACAAGACATTGGATAAGACAGCTTTTCCTCATTTGACATTTTAATACTTGTGATGAACAGGGACTTTACAAGATTTATTTTGTAGTGTCAGGGTTTTGGTACTTGCAGTGACTATCCTTCAAATTAAATAAAATTTATTTTCCAGAATCAAGAGTGAATGGTCAAATGACCTTGAGTTATAACTGAGGAAGTGTATTTGACCTTGACCATTAATATCTTGAGTATAGTACAATTGTACATATTTAAATAACAAGAATTAGTAAAATGTACAACTAATAAGCCTATACATTTGCTGTTGTTTAGGTCAAATGGCTTCTCCTCGTCAAAGCCTTTTGCATCCTGTTTTCTGTAAGGGAGCAGTAGTGTTTGCAACGACAAATTCTCCAATAAACAATGTACTTTTTGGGCCGACTCCGGCGGGTGGAGCGAGGAGGCGCAGCCGCGCCGCGGGCCGGGCGCGCTGAGACGGTTCCGGGCTGCGCTGGGGCCCTCGCGCCCTACCGCGCGTCCGGTCGGCATGTCGCTGGGGCCGCGCCTGGCCCGGCTGGCCGGCTGGCTGCAGGAGCCGCAGAAGGTGGCCCGCTTCCAGCGGCTGTGCGGCGTTCAGGCGCCACCGCCCCGCGAAGCTGAGGCGGCCGAGGCGGCCCCGGCCAGAGGCCCCCGGCGCCGAGACGCGAGGTCGCGGCCCGCCAAACCCGGGGACGGCAGCGGCGGCGCCCCCAGCGGTGTGCACAACGGGCTGGCGGCCGAGCGGGGCCGGGCGCGGCGCGGATGACGGGCGAGGAGGGCGAGTCGGCGCGCGTGAGCAACTGGCCGCTCTACTAGCTGTTCTGCCTGGGCACCGAGCTGGGCAACGAGCTCTTCTACATCCTCTTCTTCCCCTTCTGGATCTGGAACCTGGACCCCCTGGTGGGCCGCAGGCTGGTGATCGTCTGGGTGATGGTCATGTACCTGGGCCAGTGCACCAAGGACGTGATCCGCTGGCCATGGCCCGCCTCGCCGTCCGTGGTCAAGCTGGAGGTGCTGTACAACTCCGAGTATGGCCTGCCCTCTACCCACGCCATATCTGGCACCGCCATCCCTATCGCCCTGGTCCTGCTCACCTATGGCCGCTGGCAGTACCCTGTGCTGCACGGCCTGGTGCTCATTCCCTGCTGGAGCTCGCTGGTGTGCCTGAGCAGGATATATATGGGCATGCACTCCCTGCTGGACATTATTGCTGGCTTCCTATACACCATTTTAATCTTGGCTGTCTTCTATCCGTTTGTGGACCTGATTGACAACTTCAACCAAACTCACAAATATGCTCCATTGATCATCATTGGGCTCCATTTAGCTTTGGGGATCTTTTCTTTCACTCTGGACACCTGGAGCACATCCCGAGGAGACACAGCTCAGATTCTAGGAAGTGGTGCTGGAATTGCATGTGGCTCTCATGTTACTCACAGCATGGCTCTAATATTAGATCCTTCTCCAGACTTTTTACCTCTGCCTACCCCTCCCATTACTCTGACTGTCTTTGCAAAAGCCATATTGTGGGTCCTCATAGGAATGGGAGTTGTACTCATAGTTAGAAATATAATGAAAAAGATCACCATTCCTTTGGGCTGTAAAATCTTTAAAATACCTTGTGATGATATTCGAAAAGCAAGACAGCACATGGAAGTTGAACTTCCTTATCGATATATTACCTATGGAATGGTTGGTTTCTCTACCACATTTTTAGTTCCCTACATATTTTTGTTTATTGGTATCTCTTGATGGGGAAATACTATTTATAATAAGAAAGGAGACTATCAGTTACTGACACCTAAAAATACACTAAAAATAAAAGGTCAGAGTTAGGCTTTGGCAAGTAAATTCTTAAGAGTCAGTACATTTTATCATTGCACATCCAGGCATTGTTTTAGGTGGGCTGATCTATTTAACACTGAGAAAATGCTAAGTTTCCATTTAGAATGTTCATATGTTTGGAGAGTTTTGTGCTTTTATGGATTCAAGTTATATATATATAATATATATTAAGGTACATAATATCCAATCATATATCTAATATATGTTATATATAAAATAATATACCTAAGTTTTTTTAGACAGTAGGATGTGTATTATAAAATCAAGAATAATATGCAAACAATTGTGCCTGTGTATTTGGAAGTAATACAGGTATGTTGTTACTAACAAATAATGTTTAGGGCCGGGTATTTAGCTCAGTGGTTCTGCCACCTGCCTCGCAAGCGCAAGGACCTGAGTTCGATCCCTAGTACCAAAAAGAAAAAGAAACAAACCCTGACCCTAGCACCAGCTGTGTGACGTGGGGTGGTCACTTCTTAACTTCTTGGGCCGAGGACTTAGCTCAGTGGTTCTGCCACCTGCCTTGCAAGTGCAAGGTCCCGAGTTTGATCCCCGGTACCAAAAACACAACAAATAATGTTTAGCATTTATTTGCTATGGGAGCCGTGACCTAACTGAACTGCATAATTGCTACACCAGAACTCTTAGGCTACCACATACTGATTTACTGCCTCTTTTTACACTGCCACCACCTTTCACATTACCCGTGAGGCTAAACATGGGGAGCAGTTTCAATGGACCAAACTTTGGGATTTGTTTTTGGAGTCCTTGTTTTTTTAAGTTCTGTACACTGTATTGAATGTACTTCTTTTGCAACTGTTTTGGGCATAAGTTTAATAAATCAGGTACTGAATTTTATTGCTTGCTAATTGTGCCTTTCTGTTGCTGACTTAAACACCATGTATACTGTGATGTAAAAGTAAGACTCTAAGTTGCATATACCTAGGCAAATATTTTTAAAATATATGTCAAACTAACAGGGATCGAAGTAAACCACCAGTATGTAACTCTTTAGTCTTTCTTTAGAAAGAAATTGAACTGGGCTAAAATTTCTCACTAATTTATTGGAAAGCTAAATAGATAAATACTTCCATTTTTGTAGGTATTTTTCTGTGTACTGTTAAGTTATAGGAACAAGATGTATTTTTGTACATTGTCTTGATTGTTTATACTACAAGTAGATGTTTCCAGTGCATGGAAAGGATGTTGGAGTTTATAGATGGAACAGTGCACATGGTTCCTATGTAAACAAACTGTTTCTCTACATTACTTGGAAAGGATTGGATTTCCCACAATTAACTTTTAATACCTACTTACTAGCTGTAAAAGATGATAAATTGTAAAAAAAAAAATCTAAAAGTAGCATTAGTAGTTTAGATCCTTTTTTTCCCAACTTTTTATTTTCACAGTGGAAAATTTGAGTATAGTGTGTATAGTATTGAACTATTCTTTTTTCTTTGTGTGCCTTTATATTTTGAAGTGTGATTGTAATTAGTTTAACGTTAAGTTTATTTGTAGTAAAATTTTCATAAAGAAGAAAATTGCCAGGTGTGGTGGCTCATGCCTGTAATCCCAGCATTCAGGAGGCTGAGACTGGAAGATGGCCATGAGTTTGAGGCCAACCTCATCTGCATAGTGAGTTCAAGGTCAGCCTGAATTACTGAATTAAATAGTGAGACTTTGTCTCAAGAAAAGAAAAGAAAATTAACTTTCCATATAAATGAATATCAAGTATGAGATTACTGATTTTAGTGCAATATCTATATGGTTATCCAAAGTAGCAATTAAGATGTTTCTATTTTGGACAACAATTATTTGAGCTCATATTTTTATAATCCCGATTGAGAATTTAAGGGCATGGTAATTTTTACCAAAACTGAATCTGATAATTTTAAGTAAAGCAACTGAGTTTGGGCTGTTTACTTATTAGTTGAAAAGAAACCAGGGCACCTAGAAACTTGTCGGTACATTGGAAAATGTGACAACTTTTTGTTCAAAATGTGTAGTTAATGAATTGAATTTTAAGAATTCTTTCCCAAAATCTGGGTCTGTGCTAGCCTATTGATTTTTGTCTAGCTTAAAAAGTACTTGAAAATACTATTTCTTGGTGTTTTGTTACTTCCTGTCCTATGACAGTTCTATGCTAAATGTATTAAAGTCAGATTCAAAAAAAAAATGTACTTTTTATGTTTCTAAGGAGTGAAAGAATGCCATTGAGTAATGTAATGATTTTTATAAATGAAAATGATCAGTTTATTCTTGTCTTGGATTATTCAGTCGTTTGCTGTCGGTTGATTTTTTTATTCGATGTCTTATGATAGTGTTTATGCAAAATGAAGTTGATCGTTCTACAGAGAAAATACCAATTTAACTCTTAGAACATTTGGATAGTAGCAAGTCAGATGTTACCCTTTTGTCAAAATAACTAGATGGACTTTTCATAAAATGTAGAACCTGTCTGTAGAGCCCAGTGGGTTCTAAGCTTGATCTCTGAATTGAGCTGGCCCGACCTGTGTTTCAGCTGCAGCTTCCTGACTCCCATGTTCTCACCAGCAATGGGGAGATGCCAGGTCCTCACCCTCAGAAGGGGTTCTGAGATTCCGTGAGGAAGGTACACATAGGCTGCTTTTCACTGGGCCGAATACTCCCCAAATGTTAGCTGTTATTGGATATGCTGCAGTCAAAAAGTACAATATGAATATCTGCTTTTTGTTGTCTCCACATTTCTACATCCGAATTTTATTTTTCAACTAACTTTGCCGTGGAGTGCCAGTAGCCCTATGTAAGTCAATCATATCTAACACTGCTAAACTGTACCTTATAGTTTATGGTGTATTAGTCAGGTTTACATTGTATTTTGTAAACAAATAGAGGCTTATTTAACTAGCCAATATGGAGGCTGAAAGTCTAAGATCAGGCAGCCTGATCAATTCAGCCTCTGAAGAGTGTCCCCTTGAGTGTGTCACACAATGGGGACATGGTGTCCTGGCAGGAGTATGTGCTGGAGGGAGAGATCACCTGGAGCGACAGGAAGCCACAGAGATAAAGGAAGGACCAGGCTTATTCTTTTTATAGCAACAACCTCTCATGAGAATTAACCAGAGTTCCAAAAGAACTCCATCCATCCCTTCTGGGAGCAGCACCTATGGTGACCTAATCATTTCCTCTGGGCTCCATCTCTTAAAAGGTTCCCCCACATTGCCACATGTTCAACCAAGCTCCCAACACGTGAGTCCTTGGGGGACACACACTCAACCCATACCTAAACCATAGCACATGGGGTTTTATTCAGATTTTCACTTTTCCTATAGCATAGATAACATTGAAACAAGATTTTTCCAGGTGAGATACAAATGGCACTAAAATTCTTCTCATAACTTCAGGGAACATTCATTTAGAAGCTATTTATTTAGATGTCTTTTTAAAACTTTTTACCAATTTGTTTTGTTCCTTAAAAAAATTAATGAAAATAGTATTCTGGTGCAATTGATATAGAATGGGTAGTATTCTGTTTCAGAAGAGGATATTAAATTCATTAAAATGAATGTATTAGTGTAATTTAACATGTAACATCAGAGCATAGTGATTAAAATATAAATAAACATTTTATGTTTGATTGTCCTGTTTATAAAGTTGGTTAAAGTTCATAGTAATAAAAATGCTCCCCAAGTAAATAAAAAATATTTTTATTAAATTCATTTTGTTTGCAAGCTCAACTTTAGAGGTAAATGATTGCATAAGTACTTTTGATAGTGGGCACTAGAAAAGGTCCTGGATGGTGTTTTGATGCCTAAAAATGTAACATTCTTACTTTAATTCTTTTTTTTTTTGGTACTGGAGACTGAACTTGGGACCTTGCACTTGTGAGGCAGGCGGCAGAACCACTGAGCTAAATCCCCTGCCCCTTACTTTAATTCTTAAGGTAGCCTTCCAAATGAGATTTGGCTTATCTGGCTTATCTGCCTCCGCCTCCCCTTTTTGTGGTACTGGCCATTAAACCTGGGACCTTCTCATTGAACTACATCCCCAGTCCTTTATAAAACATTTATTGAGGGGCTGGGGATTTAGCTCAGTGGTTCTGCTGCCTGCCTTACAAGCACGAGGTCCTGAGTTTGATCCCCACTGCCAAAAAAAATTTATTGAAACAGAGTCTCACTAAATTGCCAGATTGCCCAGGCTGGGCTTGACTTTATGATCTTCCTTCCTCAGCTTCCCAGAGGGCTTGGATTTACAGGCGTGTGCCAGTGTTCCTGGATTCTCCTTTTATAGATTAAGAGAACAGAGGACCAGAGAGAGGAGCAGGTGCTCATAATCCCGCTGCCACTTCTGGCTTTTGGACTGCACCCTGGGCATGTTGGTGGTTCCTTCTGCTGAAGCAGTGCAATAAGGTGGTTAGGAATTCCTAGAGACTATTGTCTTTTTACTCTTTAGCAGAGAGTATGGGATGTTTGACAAAATAGAAAAGAAAAATATTAATTGATGTAATTGTTTTTATAAATAGAAAGTCTATGATATATAAATTTAGCCATTTCATAGATCTTTAAACTCTTGATCTGCTTTGTGTCTTGAAGTCTACAGAACCTTTTGAGACTTGCAGAGGACTTGGCTAGGATGGATGTGGTGTGTTGCCTTGGAATCCTAGTGATTCAGAGCTGGAGAGTACTTCAGAGAGTTCAGCTTCTTCCCCTTTTATCAAGGAGGGAGCCAATTCCATGTGGCTTCAGGGACCAGTCCCAGAGCCTTCTCCAGACAGCAGTAGCGCTGGGGGGAGGGGGCAGAGGTTGCTATATGTCCCCAAGGAGTGCCCCTTGGCAGTGCAGTCTCCTCTCTGCAGCAGGAAATGAGAGTCTGGTCTTCTTGGCTTCCGCAGACTTCTACCCTTACCAGTCTGGACCATGTCGTGATTGGTTGTTCTTTTTGTAAACATTCAGTATGATCCATAAAGTCATCAAAAGTATTAAATTTGGGCCGGGGATTTAGCTCAGTGGTTCCGGCTCCTGCCTCAAAAGCACAAGGTGCCAAGTTCAATCCCCAGTACCAAAAAAAAAAAGTATTAAATTTTCCATTGTTCGACAACTTAGGTCGTTGAGATGTTTTCCAAAAAGATCTCATTTGACTCTCAGTTGAACTGTAAAATAGTGAGTGCCACACTTGATAATTTTATTGTTTCTGATTTAAAATTGCTCACCTGAAACAGTTTATGCTGCTTATTTGCTAATGGATAAAGCAGCACAGAACTGCAGTAGATTGTAGTTGCTCTGAGGGGAAAGCAGTGTACACATAAACCAGGAGCCTCTGGCTTCAAACCCATTAGCCACGAACTTGTTCAGAGATTTTAGGGATGAACCTGCCTGTAGTCCCAAAGCCTCCTTATCTGCAAGTGGGATTAACTGACTAGGATTAACTCTCCCTCCTGGTTACCTTTACCTCTCATTCTAAGAGGTAGAAAGTCAGTGAGTAAGATAGCCAGTTAAGATAACTATGGACTGGGGCCGGGGATTTAGCTCAGTGGTGCCACCGCCTGCTTCCCAAGTGCCAAGTCCTGAGTTTGATCCCTGGTACCAAAAGAAAAAAAAAAAAAAGAAGATAACTATGGACTTATTTCCTTTGAGTCTTTAAAATGCAATATGAATATAGATCACAAATGCTTTTAGTAGTTTATAACATTTTATTTATTTCTTTTTTTTTTTTTTTGGTACCAGGGACCGAACTCGGGTCCTTGCACTTGTGAGTCAGGCAGCAGAACCACTGAGCTAAATCCCCAGTCCCATTTTAGTAGTTTATAACTCACAGGGCCTAGTACAAAATGAAAACATGGGGCTTCTTTCCAAAAATTATTAAGAATTTTGAGATAGAGGAGCATGAAATGCAATGCCAGGATCTTCAGAGTTGCACATCCACGAAGCTGGCCTTGGTCATTTAGGAAGTGTCCATGACTTTGCCAGGAGCCTTACTAGGCAGCAGGGATGCAATGATACAGACCTGCCCCTATCTTCTTGGGACCTAGTATTGGAAACAGCTATGAAATAAACAGCCCTGATAGTGAATCTCTTGGTGAAAACTGGACAGGTACCAACAAGGACAAGGACACGATGCTGTGGGAGTGCATCACCATGAACCTCACCTGGGCTGAATCTCATTTATTTGTATCTTTCATTTTAATATACTCATGTTTACAGTGTGGGATTTCTTTTCCATCTTTTCCAGCCATATATAGAAGAAATTTGTGAAAGTCTTCGAGGCAACATTTTTCAAAAGTTTATGGAAAGGTATGCAACTTTATACACACACATATATATACATACATATTGGCCATGACTTATGTGTCAGCCTTTGTGCTAGACTGTTTCCTCTATACATTATAATTTAGAGTTTTTATAGCTTCACATTCCTTTGGCCTTCAGTTCTTTAGCTTCAGTTGATCTAAAATTTAAATAGACAAGGGAACTTCAGTTTTAAAAGTATCTTATTGGAAAGCCTTTGCTAATGCAAGTATGGGTGTAATTTATCAGATTTATTTCCTTGGATTGTGATGGCATATCTCCCAAAGGTAGACAAACCTAAGCTCCATTCTTCATGTACTAATGGAATTTAAGGGCATAGGCTAAAGTGTGTTTATGATTGTATGCACCATTAAAATACCTAAGAATTGGGGCTGGGGATTTAGCTCAGTGGTGCCACCACCTGCCTTGAAAGCACAAGGACCCAAGTTCGATCCCCGGTACCAAAAACAAACAAACAAAAAATACCTAAGAATTATGTTCCTGTGGGTTACTCAAACCATAGAGCATGTTTGTCATGTAATATTCTGCAATTTTCCAGTAGTACCTATAGAAACATTTGTCTCATGTGCTGTTCAGATACCCACCCATCAGTTTTGCTGTAGGTCATGCCTCTGACAATGCACTGTTGGAAGTAGACTTCCTACAGCCGAGTCTGCCTTCACACTATCCTTCTCGCCCTAAACTGGGATCATTTCTAGATAGTTGACACAATGATCATATCTCATTGGTGGAGCTGTATGTAGCTCCTCAGTAATTGTACTTAAAGAACCAACACTGGTTTTCTGTAGTTTTCTTCTCCATGTACTCACAGAGCTAAATCAACTAAAAGCAGTGTTGTAGGCTGGGGATTTAGCTCAGTGGCACCACACCTGCCTGGAAAGTGCAAGGTCCTGAGTTGAATCCCCAGTACCAAAATAAACAAACCGTGTTGTGATTCTACTAGAGTTCAAGAGATAATTTTACCCTGGGGTGGAGTCAATACTTTGCGAAAGGAATATACATACAAGTTGATTATATTCTTCTGAGCCAGAAGGCAGCACAGTGAGGTCAAGGAAAGGGCTATGGCTCTGCACTGCTGGCTCTAGGCCTCCATTGCCGGTGTTTCTCAGATCTGCGCTTTCCCACCTCTTGAGTCACCCTTGTGTTCATATGACCCTTGGGAGAAGAGAAAGATGGGCTTGTAATCCAAAGCCAGGAGGCAAGTCTTCCCTGGATGTGTTGTAACTTCAAAGAACATCCTTCTGCCAAGCCTGAGCTGGCTAATACATAGCCTTTTCCTTCCCCAAGTTAGCCATCACCTGTTCCAGGGAATTCAAGGGAAACTGCTTGCATTTCAGGAAGCATGCACACCACATGTTTTAAAGCATTTATAGTTTTGTGTAAGTTATTTTCAAAATCATTTTGTTAATCCTTACACTTGTCAGTTCTTTTTCTGTTAATGCATTCTCAAATTTAGAAATAGAAATTCCACGTCAAGTTGCAAGTTTTGGTTTTGGAAAGCACAGATCCTCTCTAAAGCATCATAGGATTGGCAGATTGGGCTCCAAGTTCAGGTGACTCCCTCCTGGTGGCCACCCTGCAGTCTGGTAGTAAAGAGGAAGTACTCAGAAGTATGGCTGTCACCTCCTCCAGAGGCCTGAACAGGGACAGGGACTAAACTCTCAATGGGGCTGGCTCTGGAAGCCTGATCTGTGGAGGCCTGTGAGCCTGTTGCACAGGCAGCAAGCCTCATGCTGTGCAGTACAGAGACTGAGTGAGCATCACAGTTGAAACAGGCTGCCTCCTCCACTGCATCCAAGCACTTCAGGGTCTTTAACTGGCCTTTGAGGCCTCTGCAGGGGCTCTGGCTACTAACAGCCTGTAGTTTTTTTGTTTTTGTTTTTTTCATTTTTCTTTTTCTTTTTATCCTTTTATTGGTACATTTTAGGTGTACAATACAATGACATTCATCATAGGAGATATGCACCTTTACATACTCTCTTGGTTCTTATTTTTCTCCCCCTTCTCCTGCCCTCCCCTCAACCCCTCCATCCCACCCTATTTACAAAGACTTTGTTTCCATTTTTTCATTTTCTCATATTAATTCCATTCCCTTCTTTCCTTTCCCCTAC
>NW_004624824.1:33832-75707 GCF_000247695.1 Heterocephalus glaber
TAATATTTAGATCTTTAATCCACTTTGATCTTAGTTTATCCACTACTCTGATTTAAGCAAACTAAACCCACAGATAGTATTTTATTTCTGTAACTCCAAAAATAAAAACTCACAGCTAACGCTATATGTCCTTGCCAACCAACAAGCTCAATGACGATATTATTCTAAATATTCACCACTTTGACTCCCTCTTCCTTGTCCAAGAAAATTACCATTGCAACACTGTCATTGGGATAACTGCTTTGTCTAAGGAAGTCGACATTTCCACAGAGATTCAGAATCACGTAAATTAATTCCACATAACTGTAAAACTTAGTCCTTTATATGCTTTTAACGGGCATAGATTGTTATATTTTTCTGCAACTTAAGATTTCTATAGTCAACTGGCTAAATATCCAAGTTCCTAAACACCAAAGCTTGCTTTGAGTCAATTTCTCCTTCCATGGTAAAACATAAACACTCAGAGTGCAAGTTAATGTAAAATTTGTCTTGCTTTGTATTCTGGAATTGACAAAAGGTGGAAAGAGATTATCATGTGACCCAAGGTCCCTGCTGGTCAAGTGGTCATAGGGAGTTCCATCTCCATAGTTCCTGGATGAGCTTGGATGTCCTCCATTCCTCCAGGACCCTGAGCTACTTCTGTCTTCTACATCTCCGCCTCGGTGTCCGCAGGTCCAGCGCTGTCGGGCCGCCTCTGTTGCAGCTGGAGCTCCCACCACAGGCTGAGGCTGTGGGGTTGGAGGGGCCCAAGAAGGAGAGTTTTAATTTAGCTCGTGCTTTCATGTGATTCAGTCCATGGCTGTTGCCTCCAAGGGAAGAACATCATGGTGCAAGGGCAAGGGAGAGCAAAGTTGCTGAGATCATGATGGCCAGGAAACAGGGCAAGGGAACAGTGCCAGAAAAGAATGGGCGAGGGACCATTTGACCTAAAACCATGCATCTGTGGCCCACTCAGACACACCCAGGAGAGTGCTTTACTAATCTGCTAGGTGTTTCTTAATTCAACGAAGTGGACATATCAGGATTAATAGTCATAGTCATCAAAAAAGGACGCAGGGGGTGAAAAGAACTTGGATGCACTGAAATGTTCTTCAGCATGGGATTAGTTGAATATAGTACATTCAACCAATGGAGGATTGTGGAGTTCCTGTCCAACCCAGGGAAAGGGTTAAAAGTGATGAAAGTCAGCAAAACGCATGTGTTCGCTGAATGATCTTGGCTTGTGTGCCTTTCTGCAGGGAGGCTATCTCCTGAGAAAGGAGTATATAGAAAAAACGTACACACACAAACACAGAAAACCACACACACACACACACACACACACACACACACACCCAAACCGACCATTCCCAGGCTCTAGCCAAGGCCAGCAATGATCCCTTCCAGCCACGCAGGCTTGTTGGCACCAAGTCACTTTTGTCTGGACACAGTACTTAAGAAACTGAGAAACTGAGTGTGGCATGGTGTTTTATTTCCCACCTGCTAAAAGCTCCATCTCATGTGAGATCCTTCATCTTTGGTGTGGTCTCCTGCCTCATTGTGTGGTAATATATTCTTTGACTATGCTCATATCTGCTGTACTTTTTTTTTTTTGGTGCCGGGGATTGAACTCAGGTCCTTGCGCTTGTGCAGCAGGTGGCAAAACCACTGAGCTAAATCCCAGGCCCAAAAGTCATGTTGCTTTTTTTTTTTGGTACCAGGGATTGAACTCGGGTCCTTGCACTTGCACAACAGGCGGCAAAACCACTGAGCTAAATCCCCGGCCCTGCTGTACTGTTATAGTAAACTTACTTTCACCTTTTAAAATCATTATGTGGCTCTTCTCTGTTCGTGTGGGTTTCAAACCTCAAATTTCTGTGGCCACAACCTATGTGTGGCTCCTTGCTGTTACACCAAGTCTGACCGTGGAAAACACATGCTATTCAGCTGGAGCCCAGGCTGAGCCAGGGTAGGACAAAAGGCCATCAGAAAGACGGGAAGCATGCAGATAACCCCTACTTAGTGCTCTTCCCAGGGTGGACCTGCCCACTTCCTGCTGAGGGGCACACTGGGCCCCATGTCTGTGTTTCATTTTCCTGGAGACTGCCCTTGCTGGAGAGAACTAGGTCTGTCTGATTCACTTGGGTCTCTTACATCCAGCATCTGGCTGGCCCACAGAGTTTAACAGACCTTCAGAGTGAGCTCTATGGGTTCCCAGCCTGGGTTAGACTTGGGTTAAGTGGCTTGGCAAGAATCCTATCAGTTCTTTTTTTTTCTTTGCGGTTCTGGGGCTCGAACTTGGACCTTGCACTTGCAAGGCAGGTGCAGTGCCACTGAGCTAAATCCCCAGCCCATGAATCCTGCCAGTTCTGGATCTCAGTTCTTTTCTTCTTCAAGACAGGGATGATTGACATTGTAAATGCTTGCTTGCTTGCTTTCTTTTGTACTGAGAATCGAACTCAGGACCTTGCACTTGCCAGACAGGTGAGGCACTACTAGGCTACATCCCTGGCCCTTTTGTTTTTGAGACAGGGTCTCACTATGTAGTTCAGGCTGGCCTTGAACTCACTATGTAGCCCAGGCTGGCCTCAAATTCACATCATCCTCCTGCTTTAGCCTCCCAAATGCTGGGATTATAGGCATGTGGCACCAGGCCTAGCCTTGTAATGCTTTAATCCAATGGCACATTTACTTTCAAAGAGCTAAGTAAATATTACCTTTTCTTTGGTACCAGGGATTGAACTCAGGTCCTTGCGCTTGCACAGCAGGTGGCGAAACCACTCAGCTAAATCCCCGGCCCAATATTACCTTATTTAAAAACTTGCTGGGTGTAGGTGTGGTATCTCAGGCCTGTAATCCCAGAACTCAAGAGGCCGAGGCTGAGGCTGGGCTGGGAGGTAGCTCAGCAGTATAGCACCTTCCTGGCAAGCATGAGGCCCTGAGTTCAATTCCCAGTATCAAGAAAAAAACAAAAAAGTTTGAGGCAGGAGAATCACTGTGAATTCGAGGCCAGCCTGGATTATGTACAGTGAGACCTTGCTTCAAAAAAACAAAACCAAAAACCTTGTATAAGAATGTTTAGAGCAGCACTACTGAAAATAGTCAAAAAGGTAGAGACTATTTAAATATAATAAATGACTATGTAAAATGTTGCCTGTCCACACAATGGAATATTATTGAGTCATTAAAAAGTATGGCGGGGCATGTGATGCACACCTTCAATCCCAGCACTGAGGAGGCTGAGGCAGGTGGATCCCTGGGAGCTGGAGGCCAAACTGGGCTACATAGTGAGTTCAAGGCCAGCCCGAACTACATAGGACTACATGTCAAGACCCTGTCTAAAAAAAAAGGTAATGAAGCACTGACATACACTGCAACATGGATGAGCTGTACAAACAAGCAGAGTGAAGTCAGATACAAAAGCACACAGTGTATGATTTCATTTGTATAATGTGTCCAAAATAGGAAAATCTACAGAAACAAAGTAGATTGGCGGTTACCAAGGGTGGGGGCAAGGGGAGATGGGGAATGATTGTTTAATGGGTACAAGTTTCCTTTGAGGACAATGAAAATTTCTGAAAATAGATAGCCGTGACAGTACTTACTTAACAATGTGTGTACTAAATGCCACTAATGGTAAACTTGATGTGTATTTATCACAATTTTTATAAAAATAGAAAAGAATAAAAGACTTTGCAAATCTGTGCATGAGCCATCTCTCACGGGGGTGGGGTGGGGTTGTAGAATCTCCCGTGACCGGGGTAATCACGAAGGGAGACTCTTACACCCTAGGGGGCAAGGTGACGGGCGAGCACCGCAAGCCTAGTTCAAACTGAGACCCTAGGCGGCGTCAGCCTTCTCAAGGTCATATTCTGGCTGGTCGACCTCAGGCAGGAGATGCTCTGGAGGCCGGCCGGGTTACTCCATCCGGTGCGCCTGCCTCCCCAGTCTGGCTCTCAAGTCCCGGAGCTGCGACGCGTTGCCAACTCAGGTTCTGTTCTTGACAGTCCCGCCCCAACCCTGGTTTTCTCAGGTCTGAACACACCCTCGACGCAAGACCACGCCCACCCAGAAGAGCTGCTCCTGGCTCCACCTTTTTGCCTAGCAATCGGTTTCATTGTAGCCACGCCCCTCTAGCCGTCCGGTCCGGTCTCCACCCTCGGCGAGCCGGGCCCCACCTCTTCGGTTCCAGGCCACACCCCCTCGAGCCCTGCCCGTCAAAGCTACTCAATCCTGCCCCGCCCCCTCTCGCCGTTTACTTACACTAGCCTCCGTGGCCCGTTGTTATGACGACACGGTCGTAAATCCGCCATCTTCCTGCGGCTCGTTGCGACATGGAGGGAGCGATGGCAGTGCGGGTGACGGCCGCTCATACGGCAGAAGCCCGGGCCGAAGCCGGGCGTGAAGCGGGTGAGGGCGGGGTCGCAGCAGCGGCTTCTGTTCCCGGCGGCTTCCTCCGCCTCCCAGCGCCCTTCGGGGAGGAAGGTAACGAGGCTCTACCGTGCTGGCACGGTCAGGGTGGGGCGGGACAGCCTGGGCTAGTGGCATACCGAGGGCCGAACCTTCGGGTGCGCAGACCCTCCTGGACCGAGCTCCCCTCGGGCCTCGCAAGCCTTCCCCGACCCTCGCAGGCTTCCCTGCGGGGCGCCTGCCACCCGCTGGGCCTCTGAGCGTTTTCAGGTGTCCGCAAAAGTCTGGAGGTCCCAGATTGGACCGAGGCAAACGCTGATGGCCCAGCCTTCGGGCCCTTGCTGCCACCCCCACCGCCCCTGCGGGGGCGGGGTCTCGGTTCTCTGAGGGATGGGGCTCACAGGGAGATGCACCTCCGCCTCCCCTACGAAAATGTAGTTGCAGCTTCCCGAATATGCTGAGCACTTACCCCCCCCCATCAGCTTTTTCCATCTTTTTTTCGTTTTGTTTGTTTTTTTTGCAGTACTGGGGCTTGAACCCAGGGACTTAGCATCGAGCTACGTCCTCAGCCTTTTTTTGTGTGTGTGAGGCAAGATCTTACGTTCCCCACGCTGGGCTTGAACTTGCTATCCTCCATCCTCCCAGAGTGCTAGGATTACAGGCGTACACCACCATGTCCGGCAGCTTTTTCCATCCTTAAACCAGCTCTCAGATGTGGGTGGTATTATTTATTTTTTGGTATTGGGGATCGAACTCGGGACCTTGCGCTTGCGAGGCAGGCGGCGGAACTACTGAGCTAAATCCCCAGCTGGATGCTATTATTATTACTACCACTTTAGGGTTGAGACCATTGAAGTTCACGGATGTAAAAGTGGCCAGGTCACCCATTTAGGAAATAGCAAGGACTGGATTGGACCCCAGGAGCATGTAGCGCCTCAACTCTACTCCTTTAATTTCTGTGTTTTGCTACTTCATGGGAGAATGGCAAGAATAACTCTGTGTGTGTAGGTCTGAGAGTAGTACTGGGACACTAAGTCAGTGGTGCCGACCGTATGGCATGCATGCTGCAGAGGGCATATTGTATCACTGAAAGCTCTAAAAGGTTCCCCATCAGTGCCTAAGCATTCATTCACCGGGCAGTGTTAGTGAAGCAAGACATAAAGAAAAACAAGTCCTTCCCAGCCTTGGGCAGGCTCCATCCCCCCCAAACTCCTTGTTCTGGTACAGATAAAATTGACAACTATATCCTGTAAACAAAGTTTATGACACTCCATTCTCATATGATTCATAAGATGTTGTCTTCTTTGAAGGCAAAGTTACAAAACTGTCTGCCCTTGTCCTGTTCCAGTAAACCCACTTGCTATGTCACTAGAAAAACCATCCCCTTCAATAAAATATCTAAAGGCTGGAACTTCTCTTTGTTCAATGCTCTTCCTTTAGAGAGGAGTCTATTGAGCCAATCCACACCTTAAACCTGAAATAAAGTCCTCCTGTCTTGGTCCATGGGTCTCTCCAGTCTTTAGATTCCCACAATAGCTTTTTAGAACTGCTTAGGTCTCCACTCTCCTGGAATGTCCCAAGATCAGACAGGAAGGGGGTTGGCTCCTGATATTGTGGTAAGGGTGGTCTTGTCTTTGTCCTCATAGGATGTGTAGTGTCTGTCTCTCTGTCTCCTCTCTCTCATATATATATCTATATTATATAGTATATATCTTTTTTTTTTTGGTACTGGGAATCGAACTTGGCTCCTTGCGCTTGCAAGGCAGGTGGCGGAACCACTGAGCTAAATCCCTGGCCCCTATGTTCCCTTATTTCTTCATGGAGAGGGGCAGTGCCAACCTGAGAGGAGTCTCTTTGGAGGTTGCTGTGCTCTGCTGGGTCTGTCTGCCTTGTCTCTGTGAAATGGGATGGTATGTCTCCTGGGCTAGGGCTCCTTCAGCAGCAATACTGTGTTGCTAAATCAGACTCAGTATTTTGGGAGAGTTAGCAGGGTGACAGACATTTCAGTGCCTGGTTTGTGACTGAGCCAGTCACCAGAGGAGACTGTCCTCTGTTAAGTGGCCTGTATGTGAGTCATAGCTGTTGCCTGCACTTTATTCACTCATTAATTAAACAAGCCTTGACTGGGCTTCTCCCATGTACCACACCTGGGTTTGACCTTGATGTATGACTATGGAAGTGCTAGGAACAGTCAGACTTTTATGGAAGCATGGCGTCTGTGTTGGCGCTTCAGTTCAGCTGGTTGAGCTTGAACCTCAAGTTGTTTTTCTAGGTTGGGAGTAGTCATTCATTTCCTCAGGGTGCTGGCAGATTTGGTGACATTCCTAGTGAGGTACCTGTCATACATAGGGACTCAGGAAGCCAGAAGTCTCTCTTGCAGGTCTTAGGACAGGCATGGTGATGGTGAGGGGCTCAGGTGTGGGTATGAAGCCCCTCTGGTGCCTGCACCTGAACAGGGGTACTGTCTGTTGGGGACCATTGAAGCATAAATTCAGGAAGAAAAGAGTGGTCAGGGGCCAGAGGATGTAGCTCAGTGATAGTGTGTGCTCAATGTGGTCAAGGCCCTGGTTCAATCCAGCAGTTCTAGTGATTAGAGATTAGGCCCCCTTCTGTTCCTATCTTTCCAGAGGCTGGCCTCTTAGAGCCTTGTGTTGCTCATCTACTGAGCCTCTGCTGTGCCCTGTGGATGCTTAACAGGTCAGTCCATTTTACAGATGAGGAAAACTGTTTAGAGATGGTCACTGAACTGCCCAAGGGCATATTCAATTCCCAACAGTTATGTATTTTTGTTTGTTTTTTGGTGGTGGATGTTAGACAAGTGCTGTACCATTGAGCTATATTTTTAGGGCCCCAACTTTTTTTTTGGAACTGGGGATTGAACTCAGGACCTTGGGCTCGCCAGGCAGGTGGCACTGGGCTAAGTCCCCTCGAACTCGGGTCCTTGTGCTTGCACAGCAGGCGGCTAAACCACTGAGCTAAGGTAGTCCATAGCTGTAATCTCAGCACTTGGGAGGCTGAAACGGGATTGCTGAGAGTTTGAGGTCAGTCTGGGCTATATATTGAGTTCAAGGCAAACCTAAACTACATAGTGAGATCTTGTCTCAGAAAAACAAATCACCCCCCCCAAAAAAAGAAAAACAGGCATGGTGGCACGTGCCTATAATCCTAGCACTTGGGAGGCTGAGGCAGGAGGATCACTGTGAGTTTGAGGCCAGTGTGGGCTACATAGTGAGTTCAATACTATCCTGAACTATGTAGTGACACCCTGTCTCAAAAACAACAACAAAACAAAAAAACACACAAGCAAAACAAAACAGCCCTCTACTATCCCCAAACTCCTTGGGCAAGTCCCTTTGCTTCCCAGCCCCTTCTGGGTGTTTCTCTTCTTATGCCTAGAGTAGGGGTTTTGGGGATGACAACCTCAGTGGATCTTGCAGCCTAAGTGTATGGTAAGTACCATCCTGGGTGGGCCTTTACTTTTGCAGACTGCCAGAGGTTAGAGGCTGTACCCAGGGTTCCCTAGGCTTGGACTCCCAAGCATGTTTTCAGCAGCCTCTGGAAGAGGTGGGGCAAGAGCTCTGCTTCTGATGCTGTCTTGGGCAAGTCTGGTTTGGGGCTGGAGAGTAAGCTGGATTGGCCCTGGTTGCCCAGCTGGGAGCCTCTGACAGCAGGCTCATTGCAGATGAGGATGACATACACAGATGTGGCCGCTGTCAGGTGGAATTCACTGCCTTGGAAGACTTTGTTCACCACAAGATTCAGAAGGCCTGCCAGCGGGCCCCTCAGGAAGCCCTGCATACACCCTCTGCTACCACCACACTCCTGGGCCAGGAGGTAAGCCTCTACCCTCTTGCCACTATACATACCTGTCTTCCTGGGCTCACCTGACAGGAAGAAGAGGAAGAATGCTAGGACAAACCTGTGCAGCTGTTTTCTGGTGAATGTGGGTGGGCAGAAGGCAGATACCTGGTTTCCGGTAGAGGGTCCTGGCTATGCCCCTAATCCTGGTGGTGCACCGGAGCTTCCTGGGTGGCTTGGGTGGTCCAGCCTTCTCACATCCTGGACAGTTGAGGGACTGGGTCCCTCTTTCCTTAGGGTTTTAGCTTAGGGTGTGATGGTGGTGTTTGTCTTCTTAACTTGTCTCCTGTCCTTCACGATTCCTGAGGATCCCACAAATGAAGCAGGGTCCTGTGGGTCCTACCACCTTGTCATAAAATGGCTCATTTTGTTGAGTCCCTGTGATATGCTTGGGGCTAAACACACACCCTTACCAAATTTCACAGCACTTCTCCCAGGTGGGAGCTCTTTCCATCCTCATTGCACAGAATCAAGAAAGGAGCTTCAGGGAGAAGTCAGTAGCTTCAGGCCACCAGTGGTCCAGATGACATTGGAACTGGGTTGTCTCACTGACCCTTTCCTCTGACTACCTGGCTGGGGCTGTAGGTGTGTGCTGCACTGTTGTGCCTGCTACAGGCCAACTTCAGTTACCAGTGCCTCATTGTGGGTGCCAGTGTACCATGTCCAGGCATGATGAGAGGCATCAGAGTGAGAGGGCTAGTCCTCAGCCATGGGTTGGAGAAGCTAGGCAGGAGTCAGTCTCAGCGCTGTGGTCTTGTGGGGCAAGATGGGAGTTGCCACTCCAGGCATGCTACAAGCCAGGTGCCAGGCCTGTGCTTCCCAGTTTACTTCCCCACAGAGGAGCCCAGGCCCTCTGGAAATTCTTGAGCCCACAGACCTGTCCCCTCTGTCCCCATCCTCCAATTGGTAGGTGGTGCCAACCGCAGCAGGCCCAGAAGAACCCATTACTGTGGCCCACATTGTGGTGGAAGCAGCCTCCTTGGCAACAGACATCAGCCATGCTCCTGACCTTGTTGGTAAGCCACCTGTCCACCTGCAGTTCTCCTGGCACTGAGGTATCGCTGACTTGATAGCCATCTGTAGTTGGGGCTGGAGGATAAAGCACTTCTGCTACCACACCCTTTATTCCCCCTAGAACAAGGCCTAGGTCTGGAGAGGCTGAGAGCTTCTATAAGCCTCTCCTGGCAGGGCCTGTAGGAGGAGGATACATCAGGCACCAGGCTGTGTGAGAACAAGGCCATGACCTTCTGTATCCACAGTGGCCTACACAACCCTAGGTTACGTGCAGGCATCAAAGAGTCTTCACTCTGTGTTCTATCCTGAGCAGGCTTCCCTCTTCTGCATGCTTTCCCAGGCTTTTTGTCCTCTGGTCCTCTTATATCCTTCCCACTTCTCTGCCGCTCCAATGGTTCCTGCTCACTGCTCCCAGGTGGCACCCACTGGATACACCCCTACAGGTCCTCCTCCCCAAACTGTTGGGTTTGAGTGGTTGGGATGGGGCAATTGGGGTGCCCCTGTTGCTGGTCCCAACTTGCTGCCTGACCTTGCCCTGCACCCCCAGTGCTTGCTTACATTAGCATTGGAATTCCTATCCTGTCATTGGGCTTTTATGAGCATACAACACCAAGCCTGTTTGATGACTATGTTTTAAATTTAATTGCCTCACTGATGTGCAGTGGGAAAGGGGGCATTGAGAGGTTTGGATTGGGTCAGGCTCTCATTAATTGGGGAATGTGCAGGGGGACATTCAAAGGGCTGCCTGGACAGATGGAAGGAACCAGGGGCTGTTTCTGATGTGCAGATGAGTGTGGGGATAAGTGGACTGGTTTTGCAGATGCCAGGGGAGGGCAGTCAGGTTGGGTCTGATGTTGTGGGAAGTTGGGAAGGAAGCAGTCATTACCTGGGGTTCCTGCTGGGCAGGGGTCAAGGCAGGTGGATAAGATGGCATCTGGACAGAAAGTGGGTTTGGGTTTCGGCAACAGATAGAACTTGGCCTTGGGAAGCTCTGGGGACTGGCTGGAGCAGGAACAGGGAGGATCTGTGAGAGAGACCAGGCTTGGGTTTGGTAAAGGAAGTCTCTGAGCAGGTTGACCTGCCCAGGGAGGCAGCTAGGATACCTGTCCTGGTCTCTGTGCCACCTTTCCCGTGATTTTCCTAAAACAAAGATACCTGTTACCACTCAGATTTAGGAATGTTGTTGGGGGTAGGGTCTTGCTCCAGCTCTGGTTCAGAGTTTAGTTTCTGTGTTCAGTGTATGGTATCATCTGAGAAAACAAATTCCCAGCAGCATGTCTAGGCTCCAGGGCTTTGGCCAGTTAGGCCCCTTTCACCCATCCTTGACTTCCAGTGGTTCCCAGCCTTCACCTGCCATGGTAGCTCTTGCTATGGTAGTACTTCAGCACCCCCTCCTAGGGCCCCCCCTTGCATCTCTTGTACCCTTGGGATTTTTTTTCCCTCTTTGTGAGCATCCTGGATGGGCTGGAGCCAAGGGCTGCCAGTGTTCCTGTTGACCTCAGGGAAAGAAATGTCAGAGAGGCTGTTGGTCTGACTGGGCTCTGTCCTCTGGGGCAGGACTTAAGCACTAGGGGCTGTGTGGCCTGGCTGGTCACCATCTCCAGGCCCTCCTGCCTTTGCCCTGAATTCAGACTCAAGTTTCGTTCCTGTCTCCCAGTTTGTCAGCCATCAGATCTGTTCTTGGGAAGATGCTTCTGGGGCACTGAGAATGTTAGCTGGATCATATATGAAAGATGCCCTAATTGTTTTTGAGTCACTCTCTTGGGTTTTATTTCAAGAGAACAAGATGCCAGCCAGTTAGAGATAGTTTCCAAGAAGTGGCTTCTCAGCTGTTTCCCACTCGTCACTTTTATGAGCAGAAAATGAAGTGTTTTCAGTCTTGGTTTGCACATTGTCATATTTCCTTAGCACCACTAAGAAGCAAAAAGCCTGACTTCCTTTCTTCAGGCCGTCTGTGTGTCTGAGGAGCATTCACACCTCCATAGCCTGCCCCCAGGACAGGGCTCTGGTGGGGTGTGCTTGCCCACCAGCAGTCCATTCAGTGGGTAACCCCAGAGGCATCTTCTCTCTCCAGGGGGTCAGTAGCACTGAGAGGGAGTGTATAGGACAGACTAGACAGCTGGGCTGGCCCAACCTCTGTCTCTGTGCCGAGGCACATTGTTGCCAGGACCTGTACATATTCTTGGCATAAAAATGGGGTATCTGTTCTTATGGTGGGTCTCCCCACTGCACAAATTTGGAGGTCCTGGAGTCCCTCCAAGCATCTCCATGGAGTTGGGGATGTCTGCATCCTGCCAGGCTAACTCAAGCTGAGTGTCTCCTTGGCTGCGCCCCCAGGTCCTCTCCATTGATTTTCCACTGTGCAGGTTGGACGTGGACTTGACCTAGAGAAGTAGGTCCCAGATTTGGGGCTAGGGGGAGTGTAGACATACCCCTCCGCCCCTCAAAGTCCCCCTACATTTCAGGGAGAGCCTATGGTGTGACCCAAGGCTTATGGTGACTTGCCTTTCAGGCAGTGGACATATTAAAGAGGTCATTGTGGCTGCTGAGACTGAGCCAGGGGACGGTGAGATAGCAGAGGCCTTGGGTAGTCCCAGCCATCAGGGGATTGAGCTTGCTGTGGAGGGCGAGCAGGCACAGGCCAAGCTGCTGGTGAATAAGGATGGCCGCTACGTGTGTGTGCTGTGTCACAAGACCTTCAAGACGGTGAGCCCCTGGGGCTGAGGGCTGGCCAGGCTGCCTGCCCAAGGAGGTGTTCCAAGCCTTATTGCCCCTCCCCTGTAGGGCAGCATCCTCAAGGCCCACATGGTCACCCACAGCAGCCGCAAGGACCATGAGTGCAAGCTCTGTGGGGCCTCCTTTCGGACCAAGGGCTCACTCATCCGGCATCACCGGCGGCACACAGGTGAGCTGCACCCTCCCAGTTGGCCTTGGGGGTGCCCTAACCCTGGCCTATGTTTCTGTTTTCTGAGTAAAGAGGCAGGGGCTCCTCGGCTGCCTTCCCCTTGTCACAGGGTCACAGTGTACCCAAGGGTGACTGTTCTCTCCACAGATGAGCGTCCATATAAGTGTGCCAAGTGTGGGAAGAGCTTCCGGGAGTCTGGTGCACTGACTAGGCACCTCAAGTCTCTCACTCCGTGCACAGAAAAAATTCGCTTCAGCATGAGCAAGGATGTGGTTGTGGGCAAAGAAGATATGCCTACAGGTCAGTATAGTGGGATCTCTCTGGGTATTTGGGGCTGCTATTCCTAGCCTTGGCCCCTGGCCTAGGTACTACTGCTCAGGGGAAGTGCTTTAACTGCTCACTCAATTCTGCCTTAAAGGGTCAGGTGCCTCCACCGTGGGGACGGTTACATCTTCGTCAGTGACAGGCGAACCTATGGAGACGTCGCCAGTGATTCATCTGGTGACAGATGCCAAGGGCACTGTCATCCACGAAGTCCATGTCCAGATGCAGGAACTGCCGCTGGGCATGAAACCCCTGGCCCCAGAGGTAGGGCTGGGGTACCCTCCACTCTGCTCTGTGCCCTGGGCGCTGACTCTTAACAGGTGTAGCCAGTTGGAGCTGCTGGCAGGAGCTCAGTCTGCCTACAGAGTAGACTAAAGAGCTCCTTGGATGGTGGATAGCTTCTTGGATGGTGCCAGAGGGCAGGGAAGGGGCAGGGGGATGAGTGAGCAGGGGTCGAGGTAGGAGCGAGGAGGACTGGGCTCTACCCAGTGAGACCAAGGCAGCTAGGGCTGGGAGGCTGGGAGTGCACCATAGGGCTTTGAGTGTACACAGTGCCTCTGGGGCCCTGAGCTGGTCTGCCCTGTAGGGTGAGTGCAGTGTGCCAGGCTGTCTGGCTAGCCTGCCTCTCTTTGCTTTCTCTGCAGGCTCCTGGTCCCGAGGAGCTTCCCTGTTCTGGTGAGGGCAGCCGTGAGAACCTGCTACACCAGGCTATACAGAATTCTGGCATCGTTCTCGAGCGAGTCACTGGGGAGGAGAGTACCCTAGAGCCAGCCCCAACCTCTGGGTCTAGTCCACAGGCCCTGGGAGATGGACCTCCAGAACTGCCACTACTGGAGGTGGAGCAGATGGAGACAGTAGGTGTTTCTTGCTAGCATCCTCATTCTGGGGGCTAGACATGGGTGTTTGCTCACCATGATGGCCTGTGCTCCCTACAGCAGATGGTAGTGCTGCTTTAATACCTTTCCTGGGGCTATGAGGGAGCTGGCTAGGGTGGGTGCCCTGGTCTTATCTTTGGTGTGGCTAGGGCACATCCTGCAGTGGGTGCTGGAGGCCTGCTTGTGGTCCCCTCGTAGGTAGCCAGTGAGGCCTCCACTGTGCCCAGGACCCACTCTTGTCCTCAATGCAGTGAGACTTTCCCAACAGCAGCCACCTTGGAAGCTCATAAGAGAGGCCATGCAGGTGGGTGGTATGCAGGCAGGTAGGTCATGGACAGTGAGAGGCCTGGGGGCAGCCAGGGTGGCCTATGGTCCCGCAGTGGGTGGCCAGATGTGGTGTGGGTGGCAGGCCTAGCTGATGTTGTGTGTGGTCCCAGGGCCGAGGCCGTTCCCCTGTGCACAGTGTGGCAAGGCCTTCCCCAAGGCCTACCTGCTCAAGAAGCACCAAGAAGTACATGTGCATGAGCGCCGCTTCCGCTGTGGGGACTGCGGGAAACTGTACAAGACCATTGCCCATGTGCGTGGCCACCGGCGTGTCCACTCCGATGAGCGGCCCTTCCCTTGTCCCCAGTGTGGCAAGCGCTACAAGACTAAGGTGGGACCCTGGTGTCTGACTCAGTTGTCTACCTCTGAGGCCAGATGTACCCCTTTTTTCCTGCCAACCCCCATCCCCTTCTTGGCCTCAGCCTGCTCAGGTTCTGCTCCTCAGGCCCAAAGGTGGGTGGGGATAGCCCTGATCTGCTCTGGCTGCTTTGACTGTTACGGACTGGTGTTCACAGAATGCCCAGCAGGTGCACTTCCGGACACACCTGGAGGAGAAGCCATATGTATGCCAGTTCTGCAGCCGAGGCTTCCGGGAGAAGGGATCACTGGTGCGGCATGTGAGGCACCACACGGGCGAGAAGCCCTTCAAGTGCTACAAGTGTGGCCGAGGTTTTGCTGAGCATGGCACACTCAACCGGCACCTGCGTACCAAAGGTTGGGGCAGAGGGTGTCGAGAGGCATGAGGGCTAGGGGTTGCCTGACCGTGACTGAGCTTCCCTACCCTGGCAGGGGGCTGCCTGCTGGAGGTGGAGGAGTTGCTGGTGTCTGAGGAGAGCCCCTCAGCAGCTGCCACTGTGCTGGCGGAGGACCCCCACACTGTGCTGGTGGAGTTCTCATCTGTGGTGGCTGACACACAGGAGTACATCATTGAGGTGGGTGTGGGGCTGGTGGGGCCAGGACAGGGCCCAGGGTAGTCCACCCTGACTTATGACCATCTCTGCAGGCCACTGCAGATGATGCGGAGACCAGTGAAGCTACAGAGGTTATCGAGGGCACCCAGACAGAGGTGAGGACCTGGGGAGGGTGGGAGGCTGGTCTGGCCCCTTGAGCAGCCACTTGGGCTGAGCTGTGGTCCCTGCAGGTGGACAGCCACATCATGAAGGTGGTACAGCAGATTGTGCACCAGGCCAGTGCTGGGCACCAGATCATTGTGCAGAATGTGACTGTGGACCAAGAGGCAGGGCTGGGCTCGGAGACGGCCTCTGCAGACACCATCACCATCGCCACCCCTGAGAGCTTGACAGAGCAAGTGGCCATGACACTGGCCTCAGCTATCAGTGAGGGTACTGTGCTCACAGCCCGCACAGGCTCAAATGGCACTGAACAGGCCACTGTGACAATGGTCTCATCAGAGGACATTGAGATCCTTGAGCATGCAGGAGAGCTGGTCATTGCTTCACCAGAGGGCCCGCTTGAGGTGCAGACAGTCATCGTCTAGCATGGAGCCTGCGGTTTCCTTTGGGCTGGGGCAGGCGCAGAGGCAAGGACTCTCAGTGCCCACCCATTCCTACCTGGTCTGGTAGAGAAGACAGTCCAGAATTTCAGGCATCCAAAGGAGACTGGGTGTGTAAATATGTTGAAGTTTTTGTTGCTTTACAATAAAACATGAAAACCCGCAGCTTGTGATGTTGAGGAAGTGGCCTTTGGAGGTGACCTATGGCAGCACCTGCCTGCCACACTTGTTCACACCTGGCCACCAGCCCAGGGGTATTGCCAGCCTTGGCGGTACCTCCATGGTGCATGGGTGTGTCTGGCATGTTGACAGGCAGCCTCTTGCCACTGCCCTTCCCAGCTGGAACTGTGACCCCAACTTCTCCAGGCCTGTTGGGGTTGGGGGAAACTGGTGCTGCTGCTCAGCTTCCTACCCTGGAATTCCATGGGTTAAGGTCTGAGGCTGAGACCCAGGAACCTCAAGTTGAGCTGCAGCTTTTCACCCTGAGTTGAGGATAAGTATAGGCAAAGCAGCAGGGATGTTGGACCAGGAGTGGGGCTGGTCTTTCCTGATTATCTGTTTTCCCAAGAGGATGTGGCTCAAGGCAGATTCTAGGTGACCTAGTTTCTGGGGAGGTGGAGATAAGAACAAGGCCTGGACAATGGATGTAGCTGGCCCTTCTCTGAAGTCCTGAGGCTGTCCTTAGGGGGTCTCCAGGGGCTTCCTGGGTGGTTCTGGGACAAGCCTGGGGCACTACTCTTGGCTCAGGAGATAATCCTGACCCTTACCTGCTGGGAACCAGGAGTTCTGGCATGAAGGAGGCGGGACCCAGTGGAGCCCTGCCCCTCCCTGCAGCAGGGCCTCAAATACCCACCAGTGCCCTTGCATCAGAGCTCCTGCTGGACCAGGACAACACAGTTTGTCCAGAGCCACAACAGGCCCCAGGCTGGACCTCAGATCCCCATTTGGACCCGAACCCAGGAGCCTCTGACACCACTTAATCCACAGGTAAGTCTTGGGGCTGGGTTGAGCTGGAGACTGGATAGGAACAAGACTTAAAATTGTTTGCTCATGCCGTGGAAAACCCATCATAGGCTGAGAGCCTGGTGCATCTCCGGGTGTGAAGGGCTGGACTGACCCAGAGAATTTAGAAGTGAGGTTTCTCCCAAGGCCAGCCCTGGGGGCAGACCCAGCCAGGTATGGACCAAGGTGTTTCTTGCAAGCTGTCCCTGACCCTTTCAGCTCCTCAGCTTCTGCCATGGTTGGCCCCTGTGCCCTGCTCTGGGCACTCTGGGCGCTGCGGTCTGCAGGGTCTGCGGCACTGCGCATCGGAGCCTTCAACATCCAGTGCTTTGGTGACAGCAAAGTGTCGGACCCAGCCTGTGGCAGGGTCATCGCACAGGTAAGGCTGGGAGTGCAGCTGAGGCGGGGCTGGAGCCAGGCTGGGCTCCAGGGCACGATTGGCAAGCTCCTGAACCTGACAACTTCTCCCCCAGATCCTGTCTGGCTATGATGTCATGCTTGTGCAGGAGGTGCGGGACCCAGACCTGAGCGCTGTCACAGCACTCCTGGAGCAGATCAACAGGTGGACAAGACCCCTGCGTGCACCCTCAACCTTGATCGTAGGCTCAGTGTAGCACTTGACAAAGGGCCTGGCCCTTCTCTCCACAGTGTGTCCAAGCATGAATACAGCTTTGTGAGCAGTGAGCCGCTGGGTCGGGACCAGTACAAGGAGATGTACTTGTACATCTACAGGTGAGGTGCAGGGGGCCGAAAGGAGGGGCATGTAGGGTCCAGGTAGCAGGCTCAGCAGACCACCAGTCCTCTGCTCCCAGGAAAGACGCAGTATCGGTCATGGAGACATACCAGTACCCGGACCCAGAAGACGCCTTCAGCCGTGATCCTTTTGTGGTCAAATTCTCCGCCCCCAGCTGCGGTGAGGTTGGCTCAGCCCTCCCTAGCTCCTGCCCTCAAGGCTATGCCCTGACAGGCCCTTCCCTCTTCATCCCACGCCCTCCCCCTGTAACAGCCACCCCTCCCCACAGCTGCCAAAGAGCTGGTGCTAATCCCGTTGCACGCAGCGCCTCACCAGGCCGTGATAGAGATCGACGCCCTTTATGACGTCTACTTGGACTTGATCAACAAGTGGGGCACAGACGTAAGCACCGTGCCCGATTCCTGCATCCCAGGGTCCCTTTGGTGCATGCCAGGGGTTTGGGTCACTGAACCAGTCTCAGATTTCAGTGGCACCCACAGGACATGCTGTTTCTGGGTGACTTCAATGCGGACTGCAACTACGTGCGGGCGCAGGACTGGGCAGCCATCCGCCTACGCAGCAGCGAGGTCTTCAAATGGCTTATCCCGGATACCGCTGACACCACGGTAGGCAACTCGGACTGTGCCTATGACCGCATCGTGGTGTGTGGCGCTCATCTGCGCAGGAGCTTGAAGCCCCATTCAGCAGCTGTGCATGATTTTCAGGAGGAATTTGGCCTAGACCAGGCTCAGGTCAGTTGGGGGAGGAGTCCGGTCTGGGCCACACTGGCACAGGCTGGAAGGAAAGGGGCAGGGTACTATTTCTGCTTCCGGCTATGCCTCCCCTTGGAAGATGCTTACAGCCTAAGATCTGTAGACCCTCAGCCCCTGCCAACAGGGTGTTTGCTGAGTACTCTGCTGTTTCCACACAGTCCAACTGTGGACCTGTAAACAGTACCCGGGGTGGTCATCTAGGCCTTTCTGGCCCCCTCCCCACAGAGGCAGTGGTTTGTGGATAGTTATTGGACCCACTGTACTGCAGAATTGCTGAGACTCTGCTCCCTCTCTTTTAGGCTCTTTCAGTCAGTGACCATTTTCCTGTGGAGGTGACCCTCAAGTCACACCTATAGTCTGGAGATCTGGCCAGGGAATGCCATCTGCAGACTTTGGCCACAAAGAGTGGCACCATAGAGGAACACGCAGATGGCAGGCTACTCTTCACTTGATCTTAGCCAAAAGGCTGAGAAGCGACTGGCAGGCTACTCTTCAGTGAGGATGCAGGCAGGGTCATCACCTGGGCAGGGACACGTCTATGGACGCATAATAGGACTACCCAGAGCCTCAGTTTCCCTATCTGTAAGACAGGCTAGCACTACCTACCTCTTAGGGTTGTTGTGAGGAGTACCTACAAATGGTGCTCTGTGTGGCAACTGGCACAATCTCTGCTTAATAAACAAGATGCTCTCAGCCAGGATCACACAGGTTGGCTCCAAGGCTTCTGTCTTAGGACCCAGCCCTTCTGGGGTGCAAGCCTTGGGTCCCAGCCCCCTTGGAGAACACAGAGGGTCTGTCCTGCCCCCCCCCTTTTATTCTGGTGGGAACTTGTAACCTGACCATACTGGCCCAGAAGGCAGTTTAGAAACTCCCTGTTCTCCTTCCAAAACCCTGATCCATGAGTGCAGCTGGATGATAATGGCACCGCACAGCAGCTTCCTGGGCCTTGATGGATTTCAGAACAGGCTTTGATCCTCATCTTGCCACCAGGGACTCCCAGGCACTCATCTGAATCAGAAGTCCTGCTTCATCCAGTTCTGCAAGGGGCAGGTCCCATCAGTCATCTGCCCTGGGACTTTTAGAGTCCTTTAGCATAGGAAGGCTGCTTTGGGTTTCTCCCAGGCCAGACATGGCTCAAAGCTAAGATCCTTCCCAGAGACTGCATACCTTGCCTGGGGACTGGTCTGTGTAGTTTCCTCCCCAGCAGCCCTGGGTTGAGGGAGAATCTGCTTGGGGTGAGCCCACCACCTCAGGAGCAAGAAAAAGCAGTTTCGTGGGCACAGGAACCTGATAAGGTTTCTAGATTTTGAAACAGCCCATCTTTGGCAGAATTTGGAAACTGGACTGAGTCATATGGAAGGGAGAGTCTTTGTTTCAAGAGTTTAGACATATTTGGTTCTCCCAAAATCTTTCTAAAGTAAGACTGAGGATTTTGGCAACAGTGCATGTCTCAGACATGCAATACTTTGCGGGGACCCTCTCCATGCGCCCCAGGATCCTCTGAATGGATTCCTATTCCCACCATCCAAGTGGACAAACATGGTGCCAAAGGGTTATTCTCTTGGGTGATGATGGTTCTGTGGGTCTTACTTGGCCTTAAAAGCCTTGAGCAAGTAATCAAAGGCTGGGGATGGGACAATCTGAAGACTTTATTCACAATTCTGCTGTGGGAAAGGAGACAGTGTGATCTTATCTGGGCCCATAAGGACCCACCTGGCATTAAATTCCAAAACTCCAGTCACTGCTCTTCAAGTCCTCTTGCCTTCCCACCAGGCACAAAGGCACTTGTGGTGATGGTAGTGGGGCCTTGGGACACTGGGTTCTAAGATCAGGAAAACAAATAGCTGAGCAGGTTGAAAACTACGTTCTTTAAAATCCCCTTGGGACCACAGAAGAACCTGTGTGGCAGCCTTGCCTTAGTGTTTCTTTTGTTTGAGGTTTTCTAAGTACACCTGCAGGGACTTCTGGATGGAGTCTCTGGAGATGAAGTTGATGAAGTTCTGGATGTCAGCTTCCTGATGTTTGATCAGGTGGTCTGCTGTGGCCTTCCGAATCATGTTCTTGGTCAGCTGCCGAACATGATCTAAAGAAAATGAGGTCCACCTGTGAAAACCCATGTGCCTAGACAGTGGGGTCATTCCCAACCTTTCTTCAAGTGTCCAAACAGAAACTTGGTTAGAAAACTTAGAAAATACAGTAAGAAGTCTCCTGTCCCCACTGCCCACTTATTTCCCTAAAAACCACTGGATGATATTGTAAAAATTGCCTTTTTGTTATTTTCACCGTATTATAGTACTGAGAATATCTTTTTTATGCCCATTCCCTCATCTCTATCAGGGGTCCACAAACTGACTTCCTAAGAGAAGATGCCAAGGAAGTAGATTCGAACAATTTTCACTTTTTTTTTGAGACAAGAATCTTACTATGTAGCCCAGGGTGGCCACCATGCCTGGCTATTTTCACCTTTTTTTGGTACTGGGGATCAAACTTGGGACCTTGCACTCAACAAGGCAGGTGTGGTGCCGCTGAGCTAAATCCCCAGACCTTCACCTTTTTTAGTTGGAAAAATTCAGGATATTTTGTGAAATGTTTCTGGGTGTGGCAATCCATGCGTGTAATCCCAGCACTCAGGAAGCTGAGGCAGGAAGACTGTCTCGAGTTTCAGGTGAGCCTAGGCTACATAGTGAGTTTAAGGACAGCTTGAACTATATAGTAAGTACTTATCTATAAAAAGAAGAACGCTATCACTGAAGCTTCAGTGTCCCTATAGTCTCACTGGGCCATGGTCACCAGCCCATCAGTTTGTGTTCTTTGTGGCCTCCAGCTGCAAGGGCCTAGTTCAACAGAGACCTTGTGACCAATGAAGCTGACAGCGTTCCTGTTCTTCACAGACAAAATCTGCTGGTGGTCCCTGGTCTCTTAGCGTTGATATGACCATCCTGTTTCTATAAACAGACTAGCAAGTTTCCAAATGTCCTTATAGAGGGTTCCCAGAAAGATGTTCAAGTCCTAACCACCCCTCTAGAATGTGTGAATATGACCTTATTTTGAAAAAAATCCCTGCAGATGTAATTAAGATGAGATCATCTTGGATACAGGGAAGACTTTTATCCAATGGCAGGTGTCCTTTGAATTAAAGAGAAATTTGAAACAGAGACATAGAGGACACACAAGGAGGCAGAGATGAGTGACGTGGCCACAAGTTGAGGAATGGAGCCAATATAAACTGGAAGAATCAAGGGAGCCCCCTTCCCCCATCCTTGATGGGACCTTGATATTGGATTTCTGGTCTCTAGAACTGTGGGAATAAAGTTTCTGTGGCTTTAAGGTACCCAGACTATGGTGGCTTGTTATGATAGCCCCTGCTGGTAGGGGCAGTACTGTGCATATTTATGGCTTCCACAGAATCTATGTGGGAGGACTACTGGCATCACCAGGATGAAGCATTAGGCTGGGGAGGATTCCCTTTACCATGGATACCTGCAACTGCCCACCCTCCTCAAGCTCCTCACCTGGAATGGCCAGCCACTGGGTCATCACTGAGAGTGCTGTGCTCTGTACCTGGTCCTCGGGCACTACCTGGTCCACCATGCCCAACTGAAGGGCCTCTGCTGGTGGGAAGAGCAGCCCCAGCTGCAGGGCACGCTCCGAGGCTCGGTGCCCGATGGTGTTCACAAGGGTGTCTTTGAACCTAGAATGAAGATGCCTGGTCACCTCTGGCCTCAGGGCTCCCAGGAGGTTCTGTTTAGCTCAGGATCAATTACAGTGTGGGTGCAGCCCCTGGCCTTACCAGAAGGGGACAACAAGGCCCAGCAGAGTCTCATTCAGTCCCATTCGGTACCTAGGGTTGTCAGCCAGGACCCGGTAGTCACAGCTGAGGGCTATCAGGCAGCCTCCAGCAGGGGAAGTTCCCTGCAGGGAAGAGAGAGATCTGGAGGTGCCACTGCTCCCAAGTGTACCCCAGACAGTAGGGGTCAGAGTTGAGTCCAGGAAGGGTGAGGTGGGCACAAGCTCTTGGGGTGGCCCCAGTCCCATTGCCTGGGGGATGCACCAACAATTCAGGCTGTATGTGCACGATGAGGAAAAGGACCAAGAAGGAACTGCCCCCCCATTAAGGCTCAGCGCCAGGAATCTCAAGAAGGGCTCAGGGGTGCCCATCAACCCAAGGACCCCTAAGACAGACCCATCAGCTTTTGGGGGCCAGAAAAACCTGCTGTTGAGGGTGGCAAGTTGCTTTTCCATTTATAATTTTTGTCTGATGCTACTCTCCAAGCAAGCATATAGCCACAGCTGGCATTTCATGTCAGGGCCTGGGGGCCCCATTACCATCTCCAGCACCCAACCCTACCAGGATGTCCTGGGAACCCAAACTTACACCAACCATGTGCTCACTTTAGGCCCCACACTGCCCCAAACAGAGAGTAGGTCATCAGTTGTCTCTTCTTCAGCACCCTTATCCTATCTCACCATAGTACTTCAACGAGGCCCCTAACTTTCATGTTATCCCTTCCTTCTGCTTCCTGATGACATGCAGCCTTTCGTGGTTAGTCAACAGCTACCTGCTAATAGCACAGTTCCAGAGCCGTCCACTTCCTTGGACTCCCCTGCCTTTCCCAGGTCTGGCCAGGGTGAGGTTCCCAAAAGGTTGGCCTAGTATACCATTCACTCCAGGCATAGCCTGTTAATGGCAGGCCCTGGTCCCAACCCGCTAGTTCTTTTGTGTGTCATGTCTGTCTGGCTCAGGCTAGTGTCTGCCCCTGCCCCTGGGCTGGCCCCAAAGAAATGGGAGAATCTATAGGGTGGGGATACTCACGTTGATGGCAGCAACCAGCACCAGGTTGGACAGGTAGACCTTCAGCCACATCTCCTGCACAGCCCTCCAGTATTCGGCGTAGTGGGCTGGGTTCTTCCCGCACATCTCCCTCAAGTCCAGGCCAGCTGAGAAGATGCCGGGACAGTCCTCCCAGAAGCAGCCCAAGCAAGGTGTTCATAAGTACATTACATCACCAGGTATGGGGTTGCCTCCAAGAAGCCCAGAACTGGGGGCTCCAAGGACATAGCCTAGACCTCCCTGACCCAGCCTCCACTTCCCAGGATATTCTTCCCTTTCCAGCTTCAAACTGAAAAGGCAGAACAGGCATTGCTTCAGGGCACATGAATGCAATCTACCCAATAACAGTCCATTCTTTCCCTCAGGGCTGTAGTGGGCAGTCCCTCCTCCACAGGATATTTACATCCCTCCCACTCCCAGCTCCATCAGGACAGGCCCCAGGGTACAGATCTGACACCAGATTCCAAGGTCACCATTCCTTTGGATGAAGCTCCTGACACTTACAGCACTTGGGGCAATGCTGGGGTTCAGACAGAAGAAAAGTTTGCCCTCTGAGAATGTGAGCTAAGTCTGACCCAAAGAGTAGCTAAGCCCCAAAGACAGCTCTGGCTCTCTAGATACACATACTGAAGAATTGGCTCAGGCATCAGACCCCCCTAGGGTAAAGCAGCCCAGGAGACCCTAAGGTCCTATAGGGTCAGCTTCTCCTGAAGCATCACGGGCTTGAGAATGCCCCTTTGAAGACCTGGCTTTCCCAACATGGTTCTGGCCCAGGCTGTGGAGCACCATAGCTTTCCTCAGGTCTTGACAACCAAAGGCCTGGCAAGTATCCTTGAGCTTGGCCTGCCTTCAGGAAAATCACCTGCCTGAGCTCACTGGTATAATCAAATCCCTAATGTCTGGGGACTATGCTCTCTGGAAGCCTCTCATGGTAGCATCTGATCTCCAGGTGGCAGGGGCTGCCTGATTACTCTGTCATGTGACAGATGGCTCCAGCTTTTCCCAAGTTTCCACTCTGATCTGAGGACTTGGGGCCCTGAAGAATCACCTACTGAAGTTAAGACAACGCCTCTGAAGGTCTTGTCATTTTCCAGCTTCTCCAAGCAGATGACGAACTCTGTCAGAAACTCCAGGGTAAGGCTATTCACTGGAGGGTTCTTGAATTTTATCACAGCAACTCCTAGTTTAAAGAAGGAGGAAGAACCTTACATCCAGCATGGGTACAGTATCTTGACCAGGCTGTATCCTCAGGCAGGCCATGGAAAACTGCACAGTTCTGGGGGTTTTTGTTTGTTTGGTTTTTGGTTTTGGTACCAGGGATTGAACTCAGGTCCTTGCACTTGCGCAGCAGGTGGCGAAACCACTGAGCTAAATTCCTGGCCCTAGTTCTGGGGTTTTAAAGAATGAGGGGAAGCTGAGTGTGGTGGTACACACTTGTATTCCCACTACTCAGGAGGCTGAAGCAAGAGAATTGCCACCAGATTGAGGCTAGCCTGGGCTACACAGTGAGTTCAAGGCCAGCCTGAACTACATAGTAGGACCCTGCCTCAAAAAAAGCAAAACACACCACTACCACCACAACTGAGGGGAGGCTGTCTGTAATCCCAGCACTCCAGGAGACTGAAGCAGGAGGGTCAAAAGTTTAAACCCAGCCTGGACAATTTAGACCGTCTCAAAATTTTTAAAAAGGGATAGGATATAGCTTAGTGAGAAGGCTCTGTGTTTATTTCCCAGAACAGAAAAACAAAACAAAAACCTCAAGGTGAGATTCACATAATATAAATTTACTATTTTAAAATGAACAGTTTAGTTCCACTAAACATATTTACAAGGTTGCACAACAATCACCACTACATAGTTCAAAGAAGAGAAATCCCTTCTTCCTTACCAGTTGTTCCCCATTCCCTGGCAACCCCTATCTGCTCTGTCTCAACGTATTTGCCTGTCTTGGAGGTTTCACATGAGTGGAATCATGAGTTTCCAGTGTAGTGGTTATCATGTTCACCTCACATGAGTGGAATCATGTGTAGCCTTTCGTTGACCGGCGTCTGTCTTTCACTGAACATCATGTTTTCAAGGTTTATCCAAGTAAGTGGTACCACAGACCTGGATTTTATCATTATTGTCTTTGAGATAGGGTCTTGCTTTGTAGTCCAGGCTGGCCTTGAACTCACTATGTAGTCCAGGATGGCCTCAAAGTTGTGATCATCCTCCCAACTGCTGGGATTACAGGCGTGTGCCACCAACCCAGCACATTATTTTTAGTATTGTAAATAGAACCCAACGTTCCCCAGTGCTAGGCAAGTGCTCTACCACAGAGCTACATCTATAGCCCTTAAAATTTTTTTTTTCTCTATAGCCCTTTTCTATTTTATATATATTTTTCCCATTAAGTTTATTTATTTATTTTTGAGACAGGGTCTCACTATGTAGTTCAGGCTGGTCTTAAATTCACTATGTAGCCCAGGCTGGCCTCAAACTTGTGGCGATTCTACTGCCTTAGCCTCCCAAGTGCTGTGATTAATAGGTGTGCACCGCCATACTCAGCAACATAGCCTTTTAAACATTTTTATTTTTTTTTATTTTTTATTTTTTTTTGGTACCGGGGATCGAACTCGGGTCCTTGCACTTGTGCAGCAGGCAGCGAAACCACTGAGCTAAATCCCCGGCCCCAAAATTTTTATTTTAGGACTGGTTTTCACTAAGTTGCCCAGGCTGGCCTTGAGCTTGTGATTCTCCTGCCTCAGCTTCCTGAGTAGTTGGGATTACAGGCATGTGCCATTGTGGCCAACAGAATTGTTTTCCTTTTTTTTTTTTGTGGTGCTGAGAATGGAATCCAGGGCTTTGCACATGCTAGGTAAGCCCTCTGCCACTGAGCCAAATCCTTGCCTTTGTTATTTTTTAGAGTTAAAGCACACTTACCTGTAGCCAGGTGTGGTGGTGCAAGCCTGAAATCCCAGCACTTGGGAGGCTGAGGCAGGAGGATCGATGAGAGTTTGAGGCCAGCCTGGGCTGCTTAGTGAGTGGGCCAGCCTGAACTACAAAGGGAGAACTTGCCTCAAAAAACAAAAAACAGGGCTGGGGATTTAGCTCAGTGGTTCTGCCGCCTGTCTTGAAAGTGCAAGGTCCTGAGTTTAATCCCTGGTACTAAACACCCCCCCCCCCAAAAAAAAAACCCAACCAAAACCTGTCTTGAAAGTGCAAGGTCCTGAGTTTAATCCCTGGTACTAAACACCCTCCCCCCCAAAAAAAAACCCAACCAAACAAAAAAGCCCACTCACTTGTATGGAACAATCACCCTTTATCTGTCCACAGATGGACATTTGGGCTGTTTCCCCCTTTGGCTATTGCACAATGCTGCAATGAACGTGTGTGCACACATTTTATTTTTTAAGACACCCATTTTCAGTTCTCTTAGGTATATTTCTAGAAGTGAAATTGGTGGATTTGTTTTATTTTGGACTTTAGGCCAACAGTACGGTTGCACAGGCAACAGAGCCCTGAGTGCCCTCGTACAGCCTATTTGCTGTGCTGGCTTCTTGAAGTATCAGCAAGGCCTCAAGTTCCTGGACGGTGTCACCCCTCAAGGATAAAGGACAAAGGTTCAAGAGCTGCCTCTCCTTCTTGCGATAAGGAGAGACACATCCTGGAAACTTCTGTCATGCACAGATATGCCAAGTGTGTACTAAACATGAATTACACATCTGGTACTGAGGCAGGCAGAGGGGATAGTGGGACCCATGATGTGGACACTCTCCACCAGGACTAGACTCCTTGTCCCCACTGTTCTCAGACATCAGAAGCTTGATGAGGAAAGGGAGGTGGTGCATGTAACTAGGGAAGCAGTTGCATCAAGATAGCTTTGCAAGAAACTCCCACTTCCACCGAGGGACCCTGGAGCCTGTGAAATTGTAATCACTACTGGTGGGCACAAAGCATCCCAGGCCCTGTCAGTGCTGCTCAGATATAGTAGGACTGTTGTTTGTTTGGTACTAGGGTTGAACCCAGGACCTTCACACTGAGCTACATCCCTATCCTCTGTTTACAGTTTCATTTTGAGTCAGGGTCTCACTAAATAACTAAGTTGCCTAGGTTGGTATCAAATCTGTGATCTTCCTGCCTCAGGTTCCCAGAATGCTGGGATTATAGGGATGAGCCACCACACCCAGTTTATATACACAAGTTTGTGACTTTAACACAGGCTTGAGTACCCAGTCCCTCACCCCAGAATGAGCCCACAGTGCCTGTAGCTTGGCTCTGGGCCCAACACCCTGGCTGCCCCACTTATGCTTACCCTTCAGGGCCACCCTTGCCCAGAGCCTCTGCACATGCCCTGTCTCATGTCCCATCAGGCCTTCTAGGCCACTCCACTTGCTGATAATGCCTCTGGAAAAAAAGCTGTATGATTCTGGAAAGGAATAGCATTGAGCCCCACCTGTGCAAAAACCTTTGGGGAAATCAGGGAGATGGGGATACCCAGGCATGTGGATGAGCCCTGCAAAGGCAGGAGGAAGGTAGAAAATGATCCAGTCTGACCTATACTAAACCTTTTGTTATTAAAACACAGTTTTGTCTGGTCTCTTTCTGTTTTAACAAATCTTTCTTTTCATGATCCTTAACCGAAATCCTGTCTTCTTGAGCTGATATTCTGTCCTCACATTGGTTCATTTGCTGCATATACTTTGAATAGAATTTTTGATCTCCTGGCTATCTGACTGAATCTGTTTGATGGATTCCATTTCTTTCCTATGTTGGGCATTCATGATTTCCATCATTTTCCTAAGCTCCTTTTTTAAAAAAAATCTGTATCTACTGTAGATTCCCAAATCGTGATCTTCACTATGGTCATCATCTCTGAAGTTATCTGAGAAATTATTTCTGATTTGATTTTCTTCTAGAGCCTCATTCATTTGCTCTGCTACTTTTGCTGTTACCACTTCAGAGAGTCCACGTAGGTGGCTTTCGAATTGTTCCACCAAATTGTCTCCTGGATTTACCTTTGGTGAGCTAGAAATCTGGGGTTGCATCTTGCTTCTGTGGCTTCTCATTTTCTTTTCTTTTTTAGTTTAACTCTTCCTCTGATGCTTGTAAAGTGTTTATGGTAGTTATCTTTGTTGCTAGTACCGAGAACCCTTAGGAAATAACTACTTCTCAGAGATCCCTTCCAGATGTATACAGTAAATATCCTTTCCATATGGTGATTTCACCCTTAGGAGAGAAAATTTAAAAGGGGATGGGGGAAAAATAGAGAAGTAGAAGAGAAAGGGATTAGAAGCAAGGCTGGAGGACAAAGGAAGATTATGCAAGTTTTAGGAACTGGTGAAGAAGACAGGAAGGAAAGAAAGAAGAAACAGAAACAAGAACAGGACAAAACAACAACAACAACAAAAACCCAGAAACAATGATCACACTCATATAAAAACAAGAATGAAGAATCAAGAAAAAGAGAAAAAAATAAAAATAAAAAATAAAGCAAAGAAAGGAAGAAAAGTAGAAAAAAAAGTTCACTTCAGGGTGTGTCTCTGCTGTCATTGGTAGAGAGAGAGGACAGAGCCCAGATCCATGTTGATTGATCCCAGCAAGCCAACAGTAGAATTATAGTGGATAATCCTAGCAAACCTGGGCCTTTAGTTAAACTGAAGTTCAGGCTTCTGGTTTCTGGCTGTGATGATGAGACCTGAGTTGTTCAGCCCACAACACTCCAAGTGCCTCCTGCTGGCTTGACCTCAGCTGTGGCTCACCCTGACACTGGGAGCCAATAGATGGATCCAACCCGTAGCTGCTGAGTTGGCCCCTTTCCAAAATGGGGACCAGCCAATTGCCCTCTCCTGGGGGATGTCTGAGCCCAAATAACTCCCCACCCACTGCAATCTCCAGCATCCACTGCTCTGTTCCACTGAGGTACTTCTCTGTGGAGGCCTCTGGGGTTGCCAGGAGTCACCATCCATCTGCAGGTTCGAACTGTTCCTCCCACACCAGGAGCTGGGGCTCAGGGAGAAAGTGCTGCTTGCCACCTCTCTCTTCTGCACTGCAGTCCCTTTCTTTGATCTCCCTATGGGCTCTAATTCTTGCTTCAGATCCCTGCTGGGTCCTAGGAACCTATTTCCCTTCTCCTTCTCTTCCTCATGTTGCTATATTTTAGCATTTGGATTCCAAATATCAGAGAGGCTGTTTCTCTGTTGCTTATCATTCCACCATCTTCCCAGAAGTCCAACACAGTTTTGTCTGAATGGCACTTTTCCCCCCAAGTACTGGGAATTGATCTCAGGGCCTTTGCACTGAGATACATCCTGAGACCTTTTTTGAATCAGGGTCTTGCTAAATTGCCTGGGCTGAGCTGGGACTTGCCATCCTCATGTCTCAGTCTCCAAGAGTGCTGAGATCAGATGTGAACCACAACACCTAGCTAAACAAGTACTACTTACACCATTTTAACATTTAAAACTGAGCATTTGCTGTCTTTTCCTGTAAGCCAAGAAGAAAACTTAAACAGGAACAAGTTTGTACAGTGGTGGTCAAGCCAATTCCTCATTAGCAGTGAACTTAATAAAAGATGTTCTTCAAGCTGGGCAAGGGAGCACATGCCTATAATCCCAGCTACTTGGAAGACTGAAGCATGAGGATTATAAATTCAAGCCCAGTCTGGGCAAATAAGTGAAGCCTTGTCTCAAAATGTAAAAAGATGAGAGTGCTGAAGATGTAGCTTTGTGGCAGAGTGCTTGCTTAGCATGTGGAGACCCTGGGTTCAATTCCCAGCACTGAAGCAAGGGAAAAAGTATCCTCTTAAATCACAAGGCTATTATATATATATTATATTATATATAAAATTAGGCCAAAGGTACAGCCATGAAGCCAAAACCCACCAGGGCTGGGGATTTAGCTCAGTGGCAACTTGCCTGCCTCCAAATCGCAAGGTCCTGAGTTTAATCCCTGGTACCAACAAAACAAAACTAAAACCCTCCTATCTTAACCCTCTGCTGTCGTTCCTATGAGTCAGTAAACTTTTTCTGTAAAAGCCCTTTACAGTTTCACAGGTCACACAGTCACTGTTATAACTAGTCAGTGTAACAGCAGCCATTATTTATAGATGAATGGGTGCAGCTGTGTGTCAATAACTTTGTAAAAAGAGATCTGCTAGGGCCAGGGATTTGGCTCAGTGGTTCTGTTGCTTGCCTTGCAAGCACAAGGACCCGAGTTCGATCCCTGGTACCAAAAAAAAAAGAGAGATCTGCTGACCCGTTTTGTAATATTTTACATTTTTCTTTCTTTTTTTTGGTACCGGGGATCAAACTCAGGACCTTGCCCTTGTGAGGGAGGCGTGGCACCACTGAGCTAAATCTCTGGCCCCAGAGTTCTTTTTTTTTTTTCGGTACCTGGGATCAAACTCGGGTCCTTGTGCTTGCGAGGCAGGCGGTGACACCACTGAGCTAAATTCCCAGCCCCAGAGTTCTTGTTTTATTGTTTTTAAAATTTAGTTTATTTTTTTTGGTACCGGGGATCAAACTCGGGTCCTTGCGCTAGCACAGCCAGGGTTCTTTTTTTTAAATGCAGGGTTTTTTTGGTTTTTAGAGGGTCTCACTATGTAGTTCAGGCTGGCCTCAAACTCTGTGATCCTCCTGCCTCAAACTCCCAAGTGCTGGGACAACAGGCATGTATTGCCACACTTTCCTGGGCCAGGGTTCTGACTGCCTGTTACAGGACAGTGGATGGAATTGGCCGTAGGTCTTCTATTTCTCACTAGCCTGTCTTCATGGCTGGCTCATCTTTATTTCATCAATATGTTCATCTTTGTTCTTTTTCCCCAGCAGCAAGTCCTGAGTCCTGTGGGAGGTGGACACACTTCACTTTCTTGAGGAGTGAGCAAGAAAAATCTAAAAGATGTGGACCTGGTGGCACATGTCTGTAATCCCAGCACTCAGGAGGCTGAGGCAGGATGGCCACAAGTTTGAGGCCAGCCTGGGCTACACAGTGGACCTTGTCTAAAAAAAAAAAAGAATCTAAGGACTAGATGTATGAGAAATTATAGCAGGGGTTCAGCTCATGCTCATTTAGAGACAGAGGCTGAAAACACTGCAGTCAGACATCCTTACACTGTCCTTGGCCCATCATTCATTCTGCCAGAAAAAACAGGAGAGACAAGGGCCTGCTCCTAGACACTGCAGCTGTTGGCCAATGGCTCCTGTTTTTGCTTCCCACTACTTCTTGGTGCTTGGTGGCTTTCAAAACACCACCAGTCATTTATGGAGAATTTCCCTGGTTAGGATATCAGTTACTGGATTGTCAACATAAATTATTCTCTGGAAACTTGAACTAAGTCTTGGTGGCAGATGGCCTCTTTGGGACCTTTGATTTATGGGGAAGAGGTAACTATTACCCTGCTACAGGAATACATAAAAGAAAAGCACTTCTCAAACCTGGCTGGGCAGGAAGTTTCTGAAACTGACTACAGTCTGGCAGGGTAGCTGAGGACACTGAGGGAAAGGTAAAGAAGCCGAAGGTAAACAAGAGTTAGAGAGTTTGGACTTGACCACGATGGGGTAACTGCATTCTTGGCACTGGGTGGGTAAATCAAACTCTTGAATGTGTTGAAGAGAATCTAAAATCAGCTTCAAGAGCTGGGCACTGTGGCACACAGCTGTAATCCTAGCACATGGCAGCCTGAGGCAGAAGTATCACTGTGAATTTTAAGCCAGCCTGAGCTACTTAGTGAGTTTAAGGCCAGCCTGGAATACAGTGGGATCCTGTCTCAAGAAAACAAGACAAGGGCCAGTGATTTAGCTCAGTGGTTCCGGCGCCTGCCTCAAAAGCACAAGGTCCTGAGTTCAATCCCCAGTACCAAAAAAAGAGAAAACAAGACAAAACAACAACAAAAAAATCAGCTTCAATACAGCACTTCAAGACTTTTTCCCCTCCCTGGCACTGGGGATTGCTAGGGACATTCTACCCTTGAGCCATACCCCTAGCCCTTAATTTTTCTTTTGACAGTTTTGTTAAATTGCCAAGGCCGGCCTTGAACTTTTATTTAGTTATTTATTTTTGGTACTGGGGATTGAACTTGAGACCTTTCGAGGCAGGTGCTGAGCTAAATCCCTGGCCCCTGGCCTTGAACTTTTGATCCTCCTGCCTCAGCCTCCCAAGTAGCTACAGCTGGCTGTGGTGGCACACATCTATAATCTCAAAACTCTGGAAGGCTGAGCAGGAGGATGGAAAGTTTGAGCCCAATTTAGCAAGATCTTTTTGCAATGTAAAAAATAAGGGCTGGAGATGCAGCTCAGTGCAAAGGCCCTGGGTTCAATCCACAATAATGTACAAGAAAAACAAAAACAACAAAACAAAACTTTAACCTTCTGTTGGGTTTAAGGCCAAGGCCCCTCACCACCTTGCTCAGGCAGCTCGAGAAGTGAACCCAGCTGGGAGGCACAGGGAACCTTAACCTGCAGGTTTTGGCACAGCTTGAGTGGCCAGGCAGGGGAGGGCCAGGCAGGGGAGGGCCAGGCTGGAGGTCTATCTGGGCAGGAGGCAGCTTCCTCCTGGGATCCCTAGACAGAGCTGAAGCCTAGTGAAGAGAGGCCATGGTGAAGAGAGTGAAGAGAGGCCACTTTCCAAAGTGTGAAAATTCGCCAGTTTCTGACCCCAAGCTCTGAGCCCAGCTGTCACTTCTCTGCAGGGAAAGCCAAGGTTTCTCTCAAAGTGCTTTCTCTATTTGTGCTAGACGGTTCTCAGTGGGGGAGGGGGCAGCAGTGGGGAGTGATCCCATTTGTGGCTCCAGGCTTTAATCAGAAAAAGTTGCTGCTTTGGGGGACTGAGGCAGCAAGACTGCAAATTCAAGACCACCATGGCAACTTACTGAGACCTTCTCTCAAAAATATAGAGGGCTGGAGATGTAGTTCACTGGTAGAGCACCTATGGGTTCCATGGCCATTACTGAATTTAAAAAAAAGAAAGAAAGAAAGAAAGAAAGAAAAATAGAAAAACAATAACTGGGTTCTGTGCTATGTAAGAGTGTTAAAAAATGATAATATTTTAAAAGAAAATGCTTCCGATCATTTTCAACTAATTCAATATCTTAGATAACATCTCATCCCTCAGATTAAAAGAGAAAACACTTTTCTTAACGAATAAGATCCATTTAAACCACCGGACGTTAACGCGAATTTGCACTGGGGCTTTATCTCTGACTTTTGGAAATTCAACAGCGTGCACAGGAGTCTGTCTGCACTTCAGACCGGATTTCAGGACCCGGCTCCGGAGATCAAGGACGACAGGGCTACGGTGCGGTTTGTAGTCATCGCTTTGCCTCACCCGGGGCGTGGGACAGTTCCTCCCTTCTGCTGGGCTCACCTGGGACTGTGTTCGGTTCCACCACCACCCGGTGGTTCATGAAGCGCCGCGCGCCATTCCCGCCACGGGCCGCCGCCTGTGTGCCGAGCCGGACCCCTACGGACCAGGCGGAAGGCTGGTTAGCGCAACTGGTGGATGTAGTCGCCCAGACCCTACTCCCAGAGTGGCCCTCGCCCCCCGCCCGTCACGCACCCGAGCGCATCAGCATGGCTCTGCCAGCCGCCAGCGCCATCTTGCCCGACCCCGAAGGTCGCACTGAGGCCTAGTCCCCGTTTGGCTCCTCCCCCGTCCCGCCCCACCCGGCCTGGCCTATAGGGGAGCAGAGCCTTGCCCAGTCTGGAGAAAGTGCAAAGTCCTGGGCTCCTGTTGAGGTGCCAAGAAAGGAAGGTTCCAGTCACCACCGCCTCTGGCAATGAGGCCACATTAGAGGGGTGAAGTAGAGACTCTCACTTCGCCTGTCAGGGGGCTGGTGTGGACAGCAGATAGCATGCAGGAAGGCCAGGCCCAGGCAGAGATATCCTAATGTGTATTTGCCGAAAACTACACAAACTAAAGGACGTGAATAAAGGGTCACCTATTTGGCCTGTGCACTACTGCCCAGTGTGGTGTCTTGTTCTGACCATTGCAACAGTAGGTACAGTTGGGCAACCTCAACTTTTGTTACCATCTTAACACTTCAATTCTTCCTTGTGGCACATTCCAATTTTGGCAGTACTGGGGACTAAAACCCAGGGCTTGAGCTACATTCCCATTTATTTTTAGGCAGTCTTATTAAACTGCCCAGGCCACCCCGGAACTTGTGATCCTCTTGCCTAAGCCCTATAACTGAGGATTCATTGTGCCCGGCTCAAAACTAATTTTTGAGGTAGAGAAATATTTTGCCACAGCAATTCAAGAGTAGCAGATGAGTTTCAGACAGAAGTGAACCCTTGGGCACTGTGCCTGGCTTGAAAGTGCAAGGTCCTGAGTTCAATTGCCAGTATCCAAAAAAAAAAAAGCAAACCCTTTAGGAAGATGATAGCACAAACATCCCTTTTCCCTAATGTTTACATATAGGAGCAACCTAAAACTCTTAGGCACAAGTTTTTCTGACTGAGAGGTTTTGGAGGTGTCACTTTCGAAATTAAAACATTTTGTTGTTAGTTGGTTCAGCATCAGAAATCATGACTATGTGAAGCAGTTCTGGGAAGTAAAGAATAGTGAAACCAGTACTCAATCTGCATTCTAATCCTAGGTTTATTCAATACAATTCCTTTACTCTACACAACAAAGAACAAACACAACCTTATCTAAAATGCTACAAAGTTACAAAACTCAAATTTTATACCACTGACTGTACAATAAAAGCCAAAAAAGCGATGTACATGTTGCCAAAGTAACCTGCAAGACCACCATGAATGGCAGGTGAAATGGGGGGGCTCCATGGTGACCTGCAAAGCTGGTTCTCAAATTGCTCACCAACATTTGAGTCAAGAAGACAAATGGGGGCCAGGGATTTAGCTCAGTGGTTTTGTTGCCTGCTGCGCAAGTGCAAGGACCCGAGTTCAATCCCCAGTAACAAAAAAAAAAAAAAAGAAGACAAATGGGGTGCGTGTATAGGTGAGAACATAGAAAGACAGAACCATTATGACAACTAACACAGGCCACAGGGGTCTTTCTAGGTGTTTGATCCTAGAGGCTGGAAGAGGACTCAAGCAGGGATCAAAGGGCCAGGTCTAATGAGAATGGTGAATTGGTCCCCAAGGTATGATCACATTGCCAGACTGCCCCCAAGTCATCTGGAAAGGCTGGGGCATCTGCCACCTGGAGGCTTGCTTGTTCCTACAGTCTCTGCCATTGAACAGACTCATGAGATGTGAATGGTGAGCTTCCTAGACAGAAAACTGCAAGGTGCATTTATGGGCACAGCCCTGAACCAAGAGCACTTCTGTAGCCAGAACCCGTTTGAAGAACGTGTCTCCATTGCTGCCTTTGAAGTCTGCCTGAGTGAGGGATCCTCTTCTGCTGCTCATTATGCTAGAGAAGTGACAAAACTGAGCTGACTGGGACATAAGTTACAAGAGTGAGCTTCGGTAGTCTTGCTTATCGGGAAGAATTGGAGCTAGAGCGGCTCCTATGGCGGCGGCGGCCAGGAGAACGGGACCGCCTGCGTACAGGGGACCTGCGTCTTGGGGAGCGTGACCTGTGGGAAAAGAAGAGACCAAGTCAGACCATCAGAAGCGCAAGACCCAGGAAGTCAGACCATCAGAAGCGAAAGACCCAGGAAGAAGTGCTACAGGGGCAAGCTGGCTTCTTTCTGGAATCCTTTGCACTTTATTTTTCAACACTGTGACCTGTGCCCAGGGAATTATCCTTCTGTTACACCTCTGACCCCAGAATTCCTCCCTCCTGACCTGTGCTGTTTTCTAGCTAGGAATGGAAAAGGATTCCCAGTTCACTGCTTACTCAAGGGTGGTCCTGACACAATCCTAGAACCTCTTTTGCCTGTTATTGTCCCATGCTGTGACTACCATTCTTTTTTTGTTTTTTGGTACCGGGGATCGAACTTGGGACCTTGCGCTTGCGAGGCAGGCACCGAAAGCACTGAGCTAAATCCCTGGCCCATGACTGCCATTCTTTTCCTGACAACCTCCCAAGACCCACCATGCTAACCTGCACTGAATAAAGGGTCCCAAAGTAATCACAATCACATACATTTGTACATCAAACTAAGTGGCCCAATGAGTCCAGTGAATATTCCAAACTGACATACCTTCTCCTCATCCGTGGGGGTGACCTGCGCCACATGGGAGGTGGTGGTAGCATTCTCCTGGGAGGGCTGAATCGTCGGGGTGGTGGCCTAGGCCAGGGGGCCAGCACAGCAGTAGCAGTTATCTCCTGACCATCAATTTGTCCTATAGTAAAAGGATCAACTCATAAAATATCTATCTAACAAGCACCTACCCTAGGCAAAGCACCAAACCAGAGGCTGGGCCCATCACAGTGAACAAGACAGAACCAGGGGACAATGAAAGGCATAAAATAATCCCAGAAATAACTACACCAGAACTGAATTTCATCAGAAAAAACTGAATGAAGCATGGGACCTGAATGTGAACATTAATTAATGTGTTAGGACAGCTTCCCAGAGCAAGTGCTGCTGAAGTGAAGACCTGAAGAATATGCTGGACTTTGCTACACAGAAAAACAAGCTTCAAAGAACCAGAAAAAAGGCAGCAGTGGAGTAACTGACAGATGAACATAAGGCTGCAAGACAGGATGAGGGCATTCCTGGAAGGCCATAAAGGTGGCATAAGCACTTGAGCTTCCTTCTCAGCCACAGTGGGAAGCTAGGACTGGGCCAAGAGAAGAGAGGCCTGTCAGGAAGCTTCTATAGCACTAAAATGAAATGATACCCATCAAAGGGGAAGGAAAAGGAAGAATTCAGGGAATTACTGGGAAGCAAACTGGCCAGAACTTGGTGATGGGTTGCTACAAGCAGTGGGGGATTAAATGAGGTAGAACTCTGTTGGGGAATATTGTTAAAGAGGCCCCAGGGAGACTACTACACACAGACAGCATTAAACACTACATGTAGGACAGAAACTCCAGAAACTTGTAGGACACAGTAAAGAGAAGAACAAAGGGAACTGAGGCATAGACCTCAGAGGTTGTCTTCAGAGCCAGGGATACTTACAGTCCACACTCAGCCCCTCTGATGTCTGCACAGGGTATACAAGGACTCTTTTGTCTCCTCAGCTCCTTTCTTGCAAGGTACCCAAGGTCTAACTCAGGCATATGGACTTACACTCAGAACATACTCAAGAAGCTTAACCTAAGAAAACCCAGTCTAGGGTGGCCTCTGGACCACTGCCAAAACCATTTCAAATTAAGGATTTCACAGCACTGAGTATATTGTAACAGAGACAAATGCGTCTTTTGGTAAGCTCCCAGTAAGGGCCAACTTTCTCCAGTTTCCCCTGAGAGACACTGTGGACTTCTTCCATTGGGTGATGCATAGCACAATGTGGGGCACATATAAAATCCTACCAGGATCTTCAGACAATTTTTATATTCATGCCCACCACGGATGTCCCTCAATCTTCTAAGTTTTTAAGCCAATCAGCAAGTGCTCAGATTGTCAAATACCAGACGGATTGGCAGATTCTAAAGTGAAGGCATGATTCACAGGGCCAAGAGCTGGTATGAGTGACAGCAGATTATGCTGAGTACCTAAAACACTTCAGAGGGACATATATAAATTGAAAGAGGGTCAGGGATAGCTCAGTGGTGCCACCACCTGCCTCATAAGTGCAAGGTCCTGAGTTTGATTCCCAGAACCAAAAAAAAAAAAAAAAAAAAAAAAAAAATCAAATTGAAAGAGAGGTTGGCTAAGGATCAAGGAAAAGAAAATTTTCCAGTACCCAAGCTTTACTCAATTACAAAAAAACAAAACCAACCAAAAACAACCGCCCCCCCACACCCCCCAAAAACACTACAACAAAAAACCTGTTGAGCTATTTATAAAGCTTACCACTGGGCCCCAGAGGACTCTTGAGGTTCTGGGGCATTCAGAATCTTTCCCATCTGGGCCTTGTTAACCACACAGTACTAAGGGCTGCCTGTTCTCAGCCCAGTCTGCCCCAATCACAGCAGTAGAGACAAACTCTGTTCCTTAAAATGTTCACTCCAAGACCAAATGAAAACTGGTCACTTAAAACTATTTGTGTTTATATGCTTTAAAAATCATTCTGAAAAAAAAGGGAAAAAAACCACAAAAAACAAAAAAACCCCACTCTGACCAACACAAATAACTATGAATATTATAAAAAGTTAAATATAGGGCTGGGGATTTAGCCCAGTGGTTCTGTCACCTGCCTCGCAAGCACAAGGACCCAAGTTCGATCCCCGGTACCAAAAAAAAAAAAGTTAAATATATAGGTGTTTGAGAAATACATCAATGAAATTCAGTAAATCCATCACCTGATAAAATAATCCTAAAAATGATAAAATGTTGGCAAAACAGGCAATGACTCAAATGATTAAAGAAAATATTCTCACAAAAAGCCTAATATATTCTTTATAAGAAAAGCTTCATTTGTTCCCTAGGCTTAACAGATTGAAAATTTCTTAAAGTGCTAATATATTCATATTTGCTAGATTTTCCCTCCAAGAACAGTGTTCCATAAAACATGTTTTTGATAAACACACCCACACTGAGTAAGAACTGGAATCCCAAAAGAGCTCCAGTAAAACTCAAGTGCAGCTGGAATCAAAATCAGCTTGAAAGAACCCTACAAGCAATGGGTCTCCATGAGGACAAAGGTGGGAGGTCAAAGGGTGCTGGCAGAGTGACCCTACCTCCATCCATGTGCTTCAGCGCTTTCTCTGCTTCATCTGGATTCTCAAACTCCACATATGCATAGCCTTTGGATAGATGAGGATGCATCCTTTCTACAGGCATGTCAATCATTTTAATCTTCCCATAGGTGGAAAATATCTCCATGATGTGATCCTACAGGGAAGGAAGGGTTATTACTAACGTTCACTCACCATACAATGGCTAAGCCTCAGCAATGCAAAAACATCTGCCATCTGACAAGAAGCCCACTGCCACACTGGGCCAGGTCGCCTATATGGATATCTAACAATCCATTAAAAGGAATTAAACTAGTGTACTACTTGAATCAGGTAGGCTACATTCTAGGTGCACCTGATGCCAGAGGCCTGGCTGTGTACACACCACTGTCCCCAGAATGGATTTGTGATCCTCACCTTAGTCACATTCCTGGTAAGCCTCCCGATGTGCACTTTGGTGGGTTTAGGGGAAGGGCTTCGCCTTTTCCTCTCCTTTTCATCTCTTTTAGGTGGTTTGGATCTGACAGAAAACAAAACATCAGAAACAATCAACTTATGTCAAGTCGAAGTGTAATGGATTTGGACTGGAGTGTAGCTCAATGGTATAGCACTGGCTTAGCACGTGTAAGGTGCTGTGTTTGGTCCCTAACACCAGATATGGGCAAAGACGCACAAAAATTGCTGGATTCCTTCTTAGTGGGATATCATTTACTTATATAATGCCTTTTACAAGGAAGTTTCCCCCAGTTCACATACTTTGTCCCTGCCCTAGAAATCCAATCATACCAGAAAGACTTCTTTTGAATTATTAGCCACAGTTCATATACAGCCCCATCTGTCAATGTGGCACTTACTTGGAGCGGGAGCGCCGCCTGTTGTCGTGTCTGCGCCGTGAAGGGCTCGGAGAGCCAGAGGAGCTGCTGGAACTGGAGCTGCGGGATGTACTGGAGCTTCCAGAACGGCTGGATGCCGAAGAGGAACTGGAGCCACTGCTGGAGCCTGTGCTGGTGCTAGAGCCTGAACTGGAAGTTGAGCTGGACCGAGACCTAAGGGAAAGGTGGAGCGGGTAAAGGCAGCAATGGGCAGAAGCTGTATTTGTCCACACCAGACACTCCAAAAGAGGACTGCTGTCCAAGTATCTTCATGCCTCAATGCTTTCCCCAGTGGGGAGAACACTCCCCCTCTACCCCAAGCCACAGCACTGTACAGTGACAAGAAAGGGGGGTAGGGACAGGCTAAGGTTACTACCCACATAGGAACCTTTTCTACTGGGAGACAAAGAAGTCTAGCTTAGAACTACTAGTTTGGGAGGGATGTTACATATGAACTCTGGATGGTATTCTTTCTTTCCTTTTTTGTTTTTTGAGACAAGGCTGTGCTATATACTTAAGGCTGGCCTTAAACTTCCAATCTTCTTGCCTCAGTTACATGCCACCATGCCTGGTGAAGGCTGGATTTCAACTACTGAAAAATAAACTCTAGACTAGGGCAACACAATTGCAATTCTGAATAGGATACAGATGAAAGAAAATCATATCCGAAAATGACACATTCCTTAGACTCCACAGGAAAAAAATACCCAAATTACCTTCTATCTATAAAAGAAGACCCTCACTAGTATTCTGTAACATCACAGGGTCTCTGTTAACAACCCAAGAGTGTGGCTGCTTTATAGCTAGTTAAGGAAAAGTAGCCTTTTATGGAGGAATGTGGTTCCTCAGTGGCCGCTATGCCCCACCTGGTGCTGCTGCTTCCACTGGAAGCACTGCGCCTCTTCCGGGTCTTATCCCTGCCGCGGTCCTTCTCACTAGATTCCTTGGTGGCCCCTTTGTCTTTAGAGCGATCCTTAGACTTCTCATCAGAGCGGTCCTTGCGTTTGGTAGGGGAAGGAGCCCTGGGTGGTGGAGAAGAGTATGAGATTGGATGCTCCTCTGACCAAACCCCAAAATAAGAGAACAACCCAAAAAGGGGTCCAAAATGGCTAAAGGTCCCAGGTAATACAAAACAAAATGATCTGTGGCTTAGGACACTCACTGTAGAATGCAAAACATTTCCAATCTCCCCTTTCTGAGGGCCCCTAGCAGTGAGCACCCCCAAAGTAGCACTAGAAAAATTTTACAGAAGGATTACCTAGTGCTGGACTTTTTATTATTTTCTTTGACTCCTAGCAAGCTCTTCTTTTTCACTCCTGATAAATCCATTCTCCCCTTCTGAGGTGTTCAAAGCAGCAATGGCGGCCTCACTTATCTGAAATCTCACTTCTAACTTGAGTCTGAGAAACGATCCCTAATCGATTGCAATTTACGCCAAAGAGCAGCCTAATAACAAGATAAAAGGATTTAAATAAAAAGTGAACGAGTTGGCAAGGCAACAAATCCATTTTGCAATAAAAAGCTGAACACACAAGAAGGTAGCAAGGGAACACAGTAAGAAGCAAGTGTCCACAGAGCGGGGGTGGGGGGGGCACGTACACAATACCATTTCCTTGTGGATTCTCTACCCCCCATAGGAACCATAGATAGATGGTCACTTTAGCTTGTTTGTTTGGTTTTTTTTTTTTCAAAAAAGAGAACACAATATTGAATGCCTAAATCAAGAAGAGTAGGGCCAGGATTTAGCTCAGTAGTGCTGCACCCTCCCTCGAAAGTGCAAGGTCCTGAGGTAGGGCGGGAATATTAGATTCCTCTGCTTATCTTTTTTTCTTTCTTTTTGTACCAGGGATAGGATTCAGGACCTCGAGCTTGGGGGCAGGTACAGTGCCACTGAGCTAAATCCCTGGCCCTAATTATCTTTTTCTTAAGAGGTGGTGGCTCCACCCACTGCTGTTATTTTACAAGTTGCACAACACCAGGTTTTACTTCTGGGTTTCAAGATAAGCCCTCTTACAGTCCTTTCAAACTACTACAGGGCTGGGGATTTAGCTCAGTGGTTTCACCGCCTGTGAAGGTGCAAGGACCAGAGTCCCTGGTAACAAAAACAAAAAACAAAAAACACAAAATACTACAGCACCACACTGGGAGGCAGAGCAGAGCAGAATCTAACCCAAGTGTGGTTCTTCTAAAAGTATCATATCTCGGCCAGGGATTTAGCTCAGTGGTGCTGCCGCCTGCCTCGCAAGCACAAGGTACTGAGTTCGATCCCTGGTACCAAAAAAAAAAAAGAGCTGAAAAGTATCAGATCTCTTGTCTCATGACTGTAACTTCCTTTTGTGATACACTGGATCATAGCAGGACTGGGGGCAAAAACCATTTTGAAAGTGACCAGCGACAACATCAAAACATTTAACACTCAAACTAAGTGACGAAATGTCCCATAGGAACATTAAAAAGAAGCAAAAGGGGCTGGGGATTTAGCTCAGTGGTTCCACCTCCTGCCTTCCAAACACAAGGTCCTGAGTTCGATCCCTGGTACCCAAAAAAAGAAGCAAAAAGGACTTAAAAAGTTATCGCAAACATCGAACTTTTCTTCATAATTACATATCTGATTGGTTGGGGGAGGTATAAGCAAGTGTGCAATTTACCTTGAAAATGCAAGAAAAAGTAAGAGTGATGAGTGGTTAGATAATTCAGCAAATATGGCAGAAATGTGACTTACAGAATCTAGGTGATGGTCATGTGGGCACAACAGTACAATTCTTTCCTTTTTTTTTTTTTTTT
>NW_004624824.1:75807-102082 GCF_000247695.1 Heterocephalus glaber
TTTTTTGCAGTACTGGGGATTGAACCCAGGGCATTACCACTGAGCTACATTCCTAGACGTATTTTTTTTTTTTGGTACCAGGGATCGAACTCGGCTCCTTGTGCTTTCGCAGCAGGTGGTGAAACCACTGAGCTAATCCCCGGCCCCTAGACCTATTTTTCTTTAAAGACAGGATCTCACTAAGCTGCTGAGGCAAAAGTGAACTTGCCATTGTTCTCAGCCTCCCAGAGTGTTGGGATTGATTACAGGCATTTGGCACCACTCCTGGCTTAAAATTTAAGGTCAATTCTTGACTCACTTTCCTCAACTTGTAAGTAAGGTGGACACAGCACACCACTGGCGCACTGTATTCACATGTGCAGAGGTTGCTTTGAAATACTGAAAAAAAATGTTCTGAAAGAACAAGAAAAAGCCCCCAGTTTTGGAAAGTCAAATGGAAGAGGGCAGAGTAGCAGCACTTTTCCTGCTCCTTTCCAGAACTGTATATCCTTTTTCCCCAAGTGCTGAAGTTTGAACCCAGGGCCTTTGCACTAGCTACACCCCCGGCAATCCCCTCCAGTCTCAGACTCCCAGTGCTGGAATTACTGTTTTGCTCCATCATGCTGGGACAGAATTGCAAATTCTTTACAAACCATTCTACTTTAAAACAACAGTATATTATAGGCACCCAGTAGGCAGCACCTTATAAGGTGAATATTCCTGGACAATCAGTGAATAAATAATCTGGTGGTTGAGCCTGAAGTCAGAATGGCTGGATTTGAGGCTTTGTTGTGTAACCTTGAAAGTGTCACTTGTTTTTGGAGGTTTCTCATCAGTAACATCGTAACAATTACAGTTCCCATCTTACAGAGCTATCAAAGGCATTAACCACACTAATCTATAAATCTGATATGGCACCCAGTTAAAGCTCAATAAATATTAGCTAATGTTGAAAGGGTTGTTTCTCCATGTCTGGAGATCCTTTTGCCTCCAAATTTACAATTATCTCTGAATGCTCAACAAGTGGCCCCTGAAGACCCTCATCACAACAGCACTATCCAAAAGAAAGTGTGAGTCATGCTCACAACCTGTAACCTCCTAATACCTACCTCACAAAACAGGTGAAATAAATTAATATACTTGACATATTATGTTCAAGTTATCTAATGTACATCCAATATAAAAATGTACTAATAAAATTTTACTTTTTTCTCATAGGTTTTCTAAATCTGGTACGTCTGTTAGTATCTGTTTGGAAGCTACATTTCAAATGCTTCATAGCCACCAGTGTCCTATACTCTGTACTGGACAGCACAGATCCAGCGTGAAGATTACATTCTTAGATTCCAGCCCCCTCCCAACATCTGCCAGAAGGTGCTTTGTGAAACAAGCACGGCCGCTTATTTTTTTTTTTTTTTTTTTTTTTTTTTTGGTACCGGGGATCGAACTCGGGACCTTGCGCTTTCGAGGCAAGCTGTCTTATAATTAAGATCCACAAAGTAAGGGAACGCTTGGCTGGGTGTGGTCGAATGCTAGAAAGCAAAGGTTGAAATTCTCTGTTCACACAAGTTCAGGTAACAGCTCAGGACCTTGGTTACCTCCCCCATCCTCCGGAAAGGTGCGCGTCCAACAGCCAGAGAAAGGAGAGAACAGTTAGTTAACTCTTGAGCAGATGGCGTTCCTGTACAAATCTTAAAAGTACCCTCCCCCAAGTATACGTGCATTTCAGACACAATGCGTGAGAAATAAAAAAGGTAGAAAAAGCCTACTCCGTATCTCTCACCATCGACCTTAACCTTCCCGCACCCTCCCTTCTGAGTGCAGTCACCTTGCTCGGTCCACGCTAGGCCGGACCCTCAGCCCTAGCGCAGAGAACGGCAAACAGGGACTCTCAACAAACTTTTGTGGAGTTAATGTTTAAATTAACGACTCTCAAACGAAAGGTCAAGGCTTCCAGGCGTCCTCACAAAGCAGCTCTGCATGTCCCCGCCTGGGCCCCACACGCCGACTTCGCCCCCCCACTTCCCCTCCGTCCCCAACCGTTCACTCACTGCTCCCCAGGCAGAGCCTGGCGTGGTGGCCTGAGTCTCTGCCCGGCGTGGAGCCCCGAAGGCTGAAGCCGCACTCCCGGCGGCCCCCAATTCTCGCCGGCCTGACTGGGCCGCTCTTCAGTCCGCGAAGGCCCCGACCACTTCCGGGCCACGGCCTCGACGCCTCCCACTCAGCCAGCCCAGAGCCACAATCTTTCTCCTCGCACTCAGCTCTGTGCCACGTCGCCAGGCCGCTGCCACACCACGAGACTGCCAAGCCAGCAGACTTCACGAGGTACCTCCCCGGGGTTGACGGGCGGCCCCCGAAACTCGGATGCGGTCGGATTCAGCCCCCAACTTACATCTTCCCGCCGCCGCCGCCGCTGCCACCACCACCTCCTCCCGCTCGCCTCAGCCTCTCAGGCGGGCGCCGTTCTGTCGTCAGAGGAAGGTGCCCCTGTCCGGCGCGTAGCGATGACGCAAGCACCTCAGCCAATGGGCGCAATCGTCGGACTGTTAAAAGGTCCCGGATTCCTGTGGGAATTCGCGTTGAGGACGCTTAGTGTTTTTTTCCGTCTGGGTCTCGAGTTTTCCGGGGCTGGTTGCTCGGATACTTGGGCAGGCAGACTGGCTGTTCGCCGGGGCCGGGAGGGACTCTCAGGGTAGACGGGTAGCGGGACGGTGAGAAAGGAGTTAACACGGCTTTTCCTGCCGTGCTCCTGAGTGTGCACACTGAGACCGCGGCAGCTCCTGGCTTCGCAGCTCTGCGTACTTGGGCCCCCGAGCTAAAGTAGGCGAGGAGGGTCGTGCAGCATTGTAGTTTCAGGCAGTGGGCCGTGAGGGCCCGCAGAGCCGCCGGCAGTCCAAAGGGGCAGGCCTTGGGTTCGTGCTGTAACTACCCTCTGGTAGTTTATGGGTGACTTCGAATGTGCGGCCTCTGCGCAGGCAGAACTCAATCGGTAGGTGCTGCAGACTGTGCACCTAGAACGAGGAGCGGCTAAAAGGGGAGGTAACACCGAGGAGGTGACATTGCAGCTGGGTCCCGCCTGGAAGGGCATGCGGGGCAGGGGAGCCATAGGTGCAAAGGCTTCTAGGCCTGTTGAGAGGAAGGAAAGGTTGTTAGGGACGTGGAGGATGTGCCAGGTGCTGTGCCGAATCTTGATCCCAGCAGCTGCTAGAAAGTCTGGTCTGGCGACCCTGGACCTTTTGACAAAGACGGAGGGTGCGGGTGTGGAGGCTCCGGTCCAGGTAGGAGGCTGTGGGTTTTGTTAACCACAGTGCCTTGCCTTACCCCTCTGTGCTTGGCAAGCAGTCGTGATTATTTGTAGAAGGATCTTAGATGCACTCAGCCCCTGTCGTTGTCTGAACAGGGTCGCAGCCACAAGGAAAAGAAAAAGGGATGGGTTACATGTCACAAGGAAGGACAGGAAGAGTCCAGCATGCAGTTTGGTGATCTGGGAGGGGTGGAGGGGGCGGGGTAAAGTGGTCTTCAGTGGGTGTTTCAGCCTGTGCCTGCATACTACCTTTCAGAGCCTGTCATTCTGGCCCCGGTCCAGGAGTGAGTGGCGTTTTAACCCTTTAACCTGGACTGAGGGCTGTCCAAAGAGTTTGGGACACAATAGCTGGGAGGAGAAACTAGCTTGAGGCCACTCCACCGAGACATGAGTTCATTCCTGGAGGTGGGGTTGGCAGGCCCCATCAGTCTGGTCACACATACACACACACCTGCAACTGAACTTCGATTTGATGTGAGGGGCATTTAGAATAAGTTCAGTTCCCTGTATTATTGTAACATCTGTCATGGACGGATATGAAGAATAAGTAGATCTGAAGGGCAGTCCTTTGGGGACTTCAGCCTGTCTCTGCTGTAGAGAAGGGGTCCTGGAGAGTGACTGATGGGGATAAGGCCTTTGGTGGTCAACCAAGCAGCATGTGTAATTCTCTTGAGTCAGTGGAACCTGTGAACTGAGAAGCTCCTGGGATTCCCAGCGCCTGTAACCAGTGCAGCACTGACACTGTGAGGGGAAGAAGGCTGCCTGGTGACCCTATCCTGGCAACAGGAGAGTAAGGATAGGGCCAACTGGGCTAACAGTCCCTCCTTGCTTTTTTATTTGAGACAGGGCCTTGCTGTGTAGTTCAGGCTGGACTTGAACTTGTTGTACACAGAACTTTGTTGCCTTAGAACTCAGGGAAATCCTCCTGCTTCAGGCCCCCCCCCCTCCCGGGTGCTGGAATTACAGGAGTGCACCACCATGCCTAGCTCCTCCCAGCTTTTTTTTTTTTTTTTTGGTACCGGGGATCAAACTCAGGACCTTGCTTCGAGGCAGGTGGCATCACCACTGAGGTAAATCCCGGCCCTCCTGCTCTTTTAATGGTCCTAAGTAATTTAATTTGGCATACATATAAGCTTTAGCACTATTTTTTTTTTTTTGTACCGAGGATTAAACTCAGGACTCTGTGCTTGCCAGGCAGGTACGGCACCACTGAGCTAAATCCCTAGCCCATCTTTAACACATTTTATTTATTTGGTACCAGGGATCGAATTCATGACCTCTCACTTGCCAGTCAGGTGCTATGCTGCTGAGCTACATCCTGGGCCCTACACATTTTATATTAAATCTGAGGGCATGATGTATTCAGGCACTTTGATCAAATTTGTTTTTAAATACGGATTTTTATAATCAAATATGCTATCAGTTGTTGAGGCTTGAGAATCAAACATCTGGATTTTGCCATTTTTGAGCATCAGCAGAAACATGTTTGGAACAATTTTGAGCACTGAAAGTCTGAACACTTCCTCTTCCTTCCAGGAGTCCTATCATCACATATTCCAGCCCCAGTGCCACCCTGCTAGGGGTTTGTAGGCTGAGGGCTATGAACCTGAGGCCTTCAGGGTCCTAGAGCATCTTAGCTTGCTGGAGGAAGCATTGGTAGCTGGCTAGGGTCCAGGAATGCTGCACCACAGGCATTCTGTGGACCCAAGCCCTATGTCCTAAGACCCCTTCCCTCACCTTCCTAGGGCTTTTGGGGCTGTTGAGGGTCATCTGTTAGGGATTTGGAGCTGCTTGAACTTTGAGAGTGCATAGTATTAAGGCAGAATGATCTCCATGGCCTGAGGGGTTCTGAGATGCCTGTCTTTGGGGGCTGGTGGCCTGGATCACTCATAGGGTCAGGGATAGCCTGGACTGTGGTGGTGGTTAACCTAGGTCTAGATGGGCACTTCACCCCTCATAAACCATGTCAAGGAAGCACCTCTGCCTGTTGCTAAACCTGGCTCTGTGCTAAGGGAGGAAAGGCCTAGCCACATGGAAGAGAGGCTGATGGCTCCTGACTGGGGGAGATGCAAAAGGAGGAGCTGCTGTCTGCTGAGGGTCTGGTCACCAAAGCATGGCATCTGTCTGAGGAGGGGAGGGGCTAAAGGAGGTGTTGGTCAGGTCCTTCTGTGTGCCAGGCAGCTGGTTCAGGCAAGCTTGGCTAGCTCAGTGTCTGGAGCTATGGGAGGTCCCCCTTGTTCATTTGTACCTTGAGGGAGGGGGACACCTATGCCTGAGGCCCCTCCAGCAAGAATCTGTGGACCTGCACAGGTGCAGGCTGCTGTCTGGAGGGGCCTGTGGAGCCTGAGCAGTGGGTTTGGGAGCTTCCTCTCTACTTCAGAGCCACACATCCATTTTTTTTTTCTGGTACCAGGGATTGAACTTGACCTTTCACTTGTGAGGCATGTTTCTTTTCTTTTCTTCTCTTTTCTTTTCTCTTTCTCTTCTTTCTTCCTTTCTTCTTCCTTTCCTCTTCCTTCCTTCCCTTTCCTTCCTTTTTCTTCTCTTCTCCCCTCCCCTCCCCTCCCCTCCTCTCTCCTCCTCTCCCCTCCTCTCCCCTCCCCTCCTCTTCTCTTCTTTCTCTTGTCTCACTTTGTAGTTCAGGCTGGCCCTGAATTCACTATGTAGCCCAGGCTAGCTTGGAACTCGATGTGATCCTCGAATTTGTGGTGATCCTCCTGCCTCAGCCTCCCCAGTGCTGAGATTACAGGCATGCATCACCACGCTGGGGCACATATCCGTTTCTGGCATGTTGAAATCAAAGGTGGAGATACTGGAGCTGTGCCCCTAGAGTGGACTCAACAGGGAATGGGGTGAGGTCTGGTGAGAGCTGGATGCTGATCTTCGAGCTAAACTGATGAGCTGGAGGCAAAGTTGTAGTGTTGACTAACTGGGCAGACCTGTGGCAGGGCAGGTGATGTGGAGCTTCTCTAACCCCAGAATCACTGGACACTAGCATCTGTGGGGTGTGGGCCAGGTCCCAGGAGCAGGGCCTGGGCAACCCCTTATGCTGAGGAGGAAGGCAGGGCCCTTGCTCCCTAGGCTTGACCCCACAGCCTCAGTCCCCCACCTGCCTGCCCAGATCCCAAGCCATGAGGGTCCATCAGGTGAAAAAGGGTCCTTTTTCAGATCCATGTCACCAGCTCAGGTGGAAATGCTGGTGTGCATGGGGAAGGGGGACCCCTGCCCTCTAGTGGAGACTGCTAGACATGCCCTGGTATCTGGGTTTCCTTTACCTGGTGTAGCTGCATATCTTTATTCTGGGTGATGGGGGTGGGATGGGTGGGGGTTCATGATTCTGGTTGGCCAAGTGTGCTTTCCTTTTCCCTTCCCTATTCCAGACTCAGAGGTGACACAAGGAAAGAAGTCCCCACCTGAATGGCAGAGCAGGTGGGTAAAGCCTAGTCCCTGAGACCCTGGAGGTGATGCCCCACATTGCCTTGCCCAGACCTCATACATGCCATGAAATAAACTTTTATCTTTAAACCATTGTGATCTGGGGTTTCTGATACATGCTGCAAGCCTGGCCTGGAGGTGGGTTCCCCTTTATCTGTGACTTGAGCTGCTTGAGGGCTGGCCATGTCCCTCTGTTCCCCTGGGGTGGAGGTAGCCCTTCCACTTTAAACCTGAAAAGGTGGTGGGAGATCTTCTTCTTAGTCCCATCCCCCCTGTTGTAGTCCCCTGCCAAATTCTAGGTGCAGTGATAGTGTCTGAGTGTTCAGTTGAGCTATAGTCAGACCAGGCAGGACTCAAGAACAAAACACATAGGCTGTTCCACAGGCCTTGTCCTCAGCCCCACAGGGAGCTGGGCAGCCATGTGGAGCAGCAGAGGTGGAATGACATCTCCAGGGTCTGTCTGGAGCTGGAAGTGGAGCAGAATCTGGGTCCCTGGGTAATGCTACATAGCCTGGTGCAGCAACAATCTAGAAACAAAGGCCAGGGATTTAGCTCAGTGGCACTGTACCTGCCTCACAAGAGCAAGGTCCTGAGTTTGATCCCCTGTATGAGGAAAAAAAAAAATCTAGAAACAGCATTTGTAGAGTCACCTGGGCCCTGATAGTCTGGAGGGATAGGAACAGGAAGGGGTGGGCAGGCCAGATTCTCCTGTCCCAGGAATCCATGGCTTCCCCTGCCCTGCCTGGGGCTTAGAATTGCCACAGCTCAAAAAAGCCAATGGAGCTGGGCTGTGGTGCCACACACCTGTAATCCCAGGAGGATTTCAATCTGGAGCCTAACCTGGGCAACTTAGTGAGACTTTGTCCCCCCAAATAAAAAAGTAACGCAGTATAAAGGTCCTGGATTCAATCCTCAATACTGGAGAGGGAAAAAAAAAAAAAAAAAAAGAAGGGCTAATAGGGGTGGGTTCCTGAGGCCTGGTCTTGGGTCTCTTTTTTGTGTTTTTTGAGGCAGGGTCTCACTTTATAGTTCAGGCTGGCCCTGAATTCACTATGTAGCCCACGCTAGCTTGGAACTCAATGTGATCCTCCTGCCTCTGCCTCCCAAGTGCTGGGATCATAAGCGTGCTCCACCACACCCAGCTTGGCTCTAGTTCTGATGACTCAGCACTGAGTGTCTAGCCCTAAAGACACTCCTGGCAACTATGTGAAATCTTCCGGATGCTCTGGGATCCCTTCTAACTGGGTTGTTCCTGTAGTTGTCCAAGCTTTGGGCTTTCATACAGCCTTGGACTCTTCCCACAGACACCCAGATTCTTCTGGATGTTCCCATGCGGTGGTCTGGGCTGTGTCCACATTGTCCCCTCCACAGGTGATAATCAACTTCCTAAAAGGATCCTCACTTAAGACCCTTGCCGGTAGCTTCATCCCACCCTATGGAGGGTGGCCAGACTCCTCAGGTTTTAACTGAGGCAGGCTGGTTTCACCTGTGTGATCCCATAGGCTGTTCTCTCAGGCCTAAACAGCTTTTCTCACACATTTTTATGATATCAAAGGAGAAATATGACAGATTCCTAAATCTCTACACATGGGCTTAAATCAAGTTCAAGGATACCTACACTAGGACTTTTGGGATGATGTGTGGCCAAACAACCACATGGATTCAGTGGCCTGTTTCTCTTCATCTAATCCCACAAACCCAACAAGGATGTAGCCCTAGGCCTGGACCTAGAGCCCGCAGCCATACTGATAAGTCGTGAGAATAGGTACACTGCCAGGTGATTTCTCTTGGGCAGTGTTTAGGCTACAACTGTCCCTAAATTATTTTCTATAATATGGAACTAACTGATGATAATTTGAAGACTTTTAAAGGCAGTAAGAGTGCTACTGGAGACTATCTTTTATAAACTTTTAGATTAATCAAAATAAATTTGAGGAGCCAGGTACAATGACACATTGCGTGTAATACTAGCACTGAGGCAGGAGGATTGCTGTGAATTTGAGACCAACCTGGACTACATAGTGAGTTCAAGGCCAGCCTGAACTATAGAGACCCTGTCTCAAAATAACCAAAAACCTCTGTCTCAAAAGCAAATTTGAGGGGCCAGGGATTTGGCTCAGTGGTTCTGGCACTTGCCTGGCAAGTGCAAGGTCCCGAGTTGGAGCTCTGGTGCCCCCCCCCAAAAAAATTGAAGGGCCAGGGATTTAGCTCAGTGGCACTGAGCCTGCCTCAAAACCGCAAAGTCCTGAGTTCAATCCCTGGTGCTGCAAAAAAAAAAAAAAAAAAAATTGAAGTTGTCCCTAATGAGCCAAAATGATGAAAACAAATTTTCTAAAATTTCGAAAAAAAATGTCTTTTGAGACAGGGTTTGCTATCTAATTCAGGGTGGCCTTCAACTAATTATGTAGCTCAGGCTGGCCTCAAACTCAGCAATCCTCCTGCCTCAGCCAGCCTCCTGAGTGCTAGAATTAACAAGCATGCGCCACCATTCCTGGCTAAATTATGAATTTTAAAGGAATGTAAAATGCAGAGATTCTAATCACAAAGTTTTAGAAAGCCATGAGAAATAATAGTGTGCAAAGAAAGGGACTGATACTGAAGAATCTTCTGGAAAATGGCTTCACATCCATGGGTAATGCCAGAGCCAGAGGCTTCCTGCCTACTCAGGTCTGTAGCCTCCTGCACCAACCAGCTTTCTCTCCTTGATTGTAGACTAAAGATGTCAGCTAGGCACTGATCTGACTGCTTTCACTTGTCTTTTGGGCCTGGTCCTTTACCTCATGACAGTGAATCTTGTAAGTTTCCTCCCTATTGGGTAAAGCAAATTCCTGTTTACATTTGTCTGAAACTTGGTATGACAGCCTTTATTGGGATTGTAGGAAAGTGATCAGAGCCCCATGAACCCCCTATATACATGTGTTATTCACAGACTATGACCATGTTCTCTTATCCTTTATTTTCTGGACAGTCACAACATGTTTAGTATATCAGCCCTGTAGTGGCCCCTGACTTGTCCTGTGGCTGGTGATATCTTGAAGGTGCAGAGGTGGGAATGGAGGACTGTGCTCCAAGTGTGCCACCATCTCCCTGTGCCCAGTGCTTCTAGATGGTGCTTGTGGGCAATGCCCAGGCTGGGGTCAGCTTAGCCTGGCAAAGCACTCATACCTATGGAGCACTGACTCCAATGATGCCTCTGGGGCTGCACTAGAAGCTAAGGTCTTAGCACCTAGTCACAGCTGATATCTTCCCTGCATGGATGGTGATTTCCACCTTTTATGTCCATTTTTGGCAGCCTGATACAGCTCATCTCTGCTGGCTTATTTTCCTCCCCAGGGGAACATAAAGTCATGTGTAAACATATATAGGTCCCTGGGTCCTCTGTGTGAATATATAGAGAAATTCAACCATACTGCCCCCAGGTCAGCTGCAGTCCTATCTGGGACAGCTCTCTACCCACAGACCTGTGGCTGATCACATACACTGCTGGGGCCAGCTCTGGAGCTGGGAACAGGTGTTTCAGAGTCTGCCTTCAGGAGTAGAAATCGGCATGCTAATTCCTGTGTGAGGGCACAGACACACTTGGTCCATTCTGCATACAACACCTTGATTTTTTCATGTCCATCACAGAAAAAAATGATTAAAAATAAAAGTGTAAGAGAAACTCAGAGGAAGAGGATACACAGCTGTGCACAGTCTTGTCCCATTTCTGCCTGGCTCCTCGGAGACAGCAGATGTTCCTCATCACTGCTGCTTATCGCCCTTCCTCAGCAGTGGGGGGTTGTAGGTGAGCGAAGCTCAGGAAGACTTGCTCCAGTGAGATCTGGCTCACTGAGTAGTCGTCCACTCCATACTTCTCCTTGGCTTTCTCCAGGATACCAAAAACCTTCAGAAGCAGAAGCCACTGGTAAGAGAACTCAGGGCCTATGCTCCTTGGCTGGGTCAGCAAGTCCTCTGGTCCCAAGGTCCTAACCTTACTCAGCTTCACCCCAGAGTCCCTGGGAGGTCAGTCCCACAAGGTCAGCTGAGTTTCCAGGGAGCTGACTGTGAGGAGCATCAAAGTGAGGATCTAGCTTCCTCCTGACTCTATTTCCAGCTCAGAGTATGACCTTGGGCAAACTGTCTCTGAGCCAGTTTCTTTTTGTGCACTGAATTATTCCCAACTCAACAAAAGGTGATTATGCTCTGACAGAGCCTGAGATCACTATAGAGGGGGAGACCCCTGGAGGGACCTACTGGCACCCAGCAGGGGCCAAGTTTGTGCTCACCTTTGCCCAGCTCAGGCTGTGGCCAGGCAGGTGGTAGTGGACCATGCCTTGGTGTTCATCTTCCAGGACGCTTCCTACACAAAGGAGAGACCATGTTCCTGTGAGACCGGGCTGAAGGGATGGGGAGGGTGGCCTGGTGCACAGGACTGTGGTCCTCGTCCCAGGGGTCAGGGATGTGGGACTTGGTGAGGTGAGGCACATACTACATAGCAGCTGACAGAGGCCCAGGCAGTGGTTCAGCACACACCTGGAAAGGTCAGGTCCACAAATGCCTTGAATTTCTCTAGTGCTTCCAGCTGCCCTTCGCTCCGGACCTTGGCCTGCAGGGAGTAGCCACTGCCAAACTTGCTCTTGAGGTGCTGAGGGCTGCCCAGGCACTTGAACTGACCCTGCACCATGATGGCCAGCCGGGTGCACAAGGCCTCACATTCCTCCATGCTGGGGAGAAGGGTGGAAGCCTAAGACAGGGCTAGAGGAAGCTGATGCCCGCTCTAGTTGTACAAGGCTTGTGCAGACAGATGGCTGTCAATGCCCTGATCAGCCTGTTCCTGATTCCCATGCTCAGAGTCTAGCTCATGTGCAGAGCCTGGGAATCTTCTGGCAGGCTTTGTACCAGCTGCTGAGAGGTCTTCTGCTCTCCCACCCCTTCCCCACATTTGTCCCACAACCCCTGTTTAGTCTCTTCCACTAATCCACAGGGGTGCAGGTGCTACCTGTGGGAGGTGATGACAATGGCCTTGCCAGCCTCTCGAGCCCGGGCCACGGTGTCCCAAAGCAGGCGCCGGGCCACGGGGTCCATGCCAGTGGATGGCTCATCCAGGAAGATGACTGCAGGCTCACCGATGAGGGCAATGCCAGTGCTCAGCTTGCGCTTGTTCCCACCACTGGGGGTAAAGGGGTGCCAGGTGGGAGGCAAGGCTGATAATTAGTATATGTGCTACTGAAGTAAGCACAACAAGGCTGATAATTAGCATGAGCTCCCTAGGTCCCAGCAGAGGCCTATGCCTAGTGACTGCAAAGTACACAGGTGAGAGGAAGGAGGTGAGGCCCATCACATAAAGCCAGAGTCCCCAGAGACAGCTGTGAGTCTACTCCCTCCCCACAGGGCGCAGGAACACCATCTATCTGCACCCAGGGGGCCAACAGGAAGGCAACATCACTCACTGGCTGTTCTTGTTTTTAGGCGGCAGGAACCATAAGGGGCTTCTCTCATCTGATGATATCTGGGTCATGCTTCCAAATTCCCGCCTGATCCTGGAGCCATGAGTGGGAAGCCCCTGCCTTCTGACCTGTGTAGTCAGTCACCCCAGCACTATGCTAAGAAAGACCCTCACTTCACCCTGGAAAGGGCTGGACTCATCTTTTCACAGGGGCAGGAGGCTGGGTGATGTCGCACCTGTATGATCTGACCAGCTTGTTGGCGTGTGGCTCCAGAAGCAGGCCCCGCAGTGTGTTTTCTACACAAGCACCAATGAGGCGCTCAGGGATGCCCCGTAGACGTGCATACATGACCAGCATCTCCCGGCCAGTCATGTGGTCCAGTAGGGCATCAAACTGAGGGCAGTAGCCCATCCGCTGGCGCACCTGGAGGACACAGCACCAGGGGGGGGGGGAGTTGGAGTGAAGTCCCTTGACAGAGGACCACAGAGACCACCTGCCATGAGGCCTGCTTCTAAGCCTTCCAGAGAGCTCATTCAGGCTGGGCCACGAAGCTGGTGCTCAGGCCATGCCAACTGCTCACAGTGGAAGCTTTCCTAGCAGCACTTTCATGGGGTCACAGAAAGGACTTGGCTGGATCAGGAAGGCTCCCAGAGGGCCCAGAAAGAGGTGAACAGGTGATCTAACCTGGGGCTGGTCTACAACAAGCAGCCACAGGGGCGGGTTGGCTCAAGAGTGATTATACACAGTGATCACTATGCAAAACTTTGTGGTTTATACCTGATTACTTGTTCATTGATCCCTCCAACTTTTACATAATATCCAACATGCACTGGGGCCTTTCCTTTTTTTTTTTTTTTCTTTCCTTCTATTAAGAGGTGCTTGTGGGGAATACCTCTGTGGGGAGTGACATTGTGTTGGATGGCACAGCACTTGGTCTCTGTGTGAGTGCTGGCTTCCAGCAGAGCTGGGATGTAGTGGGGCTTTTGGGGCTCCTATGCTGCTCAGTGCCCCACTACTTTCACCAGCTGGCAAGGGAAGGTCCCTTTCTCTCTCCTCTCTTCCCCCACTTCTCCTCCCTTTTGTTTTTTGACAGGATGTTAGCCAGAGTAGCCTCAAAATCACTCTGTACTTTGGCCCTTGAACTCATGATCCTTCTGCCTGAGCCTCCTAAGTGCTGGGATTACAGGCCTATGGCAGCATGTTGGGCCTGTAGCATCTGCTTTGTTTTTGTTGTTTTTAAAAATTCTTTTATTGGTACATTTTAGATATATAATATGTTTACATTTATCATTTTGTACTTGTACCTGTACATGATGTATCTTGGTTCTTATTTTTTTCCCCATTACCTGTGCGCCTTCACCCCCTCCACCCCATTTTTTTCTTTTCTCATAATTTTTCCTTTCCCTTCTTTCCCTTCCCCTTCCCCTCCCAGCACCCCTATACCTTTGGACCTTTTCCTATTTCAAATTATCAATTATTCGTTTTAATCATTTTAATCCTTATTTACACTTTCAGTTTCTCACACTAGAGAAACTATTCAGTATTTAAACAAGTGTGTCCTATTTATTTCACTTATGAGTATGGCCTCAATATGCATCCATTTAGCTATAAATGTCCCTAGTTTCTCATTCTTTATGGCTGAGCAGTACTCCATTTTATAAAAAAACCACATCTTCTTTATCCAGTTTCCAGTTGATGGGCACTTGGGCTGTTTCCAAGCTTTAGCTATAACAAATTATGCCGCTATAAACATGGGTGCACATATATCCCTGTGGTATGATTCTTTTAATTCTTTTGGGAAGATACCCAGCAGGGGAATAGCTGGGTCAAATGGGACCTCTATGCTTTGTCTTTGGAGATAGCATCTCACTATGAGGTTTTGGGATGGCCTTGAACTCACTATATAGCCCAAACTGGCCTCAAACTTGCAGAGATCTTCCTACCTCAGCCTCCTGAGTGCTGGGATTATAGATGTGTGCCATCACAATGGGTTAGAAACTGACTTTTAAATTTTATTTATTTTTTGTGGTGCTAGATATTGAACCCAGGGACTCATACGTACTAGGCAGATGCCCTACCACTGATCTTCAGCCTCAGCCCTAGAATCTGCTTTTAATTGTTCCTGAAAATTCTTTGTCATTACCTCTTCAGCTATTCCTATTCTCTCTCCTTTCCCTCCAGAACTTCATTAAATATACTTAGCACTTCTCACGCTCTCCTACATGTCCAGATAAGACTGTATATAGCTTTTTTCTCTCCCACATGTATTTCCAATTGTATCTTTTTTTTTTCTTCTGGTACTAGAGATTGAACTTTGCACAGAGGTATATCTCCAGTCCTTTAAAAATTTTTGTTTTTGGTACTGGGGATCGAACTCCAGACCTTGTGCAGCAGGCAGCACCACTGAGCTAAATCCCTGGCTTAATTTGTTTATTTTGAGACAAGGTCTCATTAAGTTGCCCAGGCTGGGCTTGCACTTGCAATCTTCCTGCCTCAGCCTCCCAGAGTGCTGGGACTACAGGCACATATTACCACACCCAGCTCGCTCACTTGCTCACTCGCTCCCTCCCTGTCTCACTTCTCCGTTTCCCTTTCCTTTCTCTCACTTCTTTATGTTTTTTTGAGACAGGGTCTCACTATGCAGTCCAGGTTAGCCTTGAACTCATTACATAGCCTAGGTTGGCCTCGAACTCTCAGCAATCCTCTTGCCCAGCCTCCCAAGTGCTGGGATTACAGGCATGTGCCACCACACCCAGCTACTTCTTTCATTATTACTATTATTATTGGTTTTTTGAGACCAGGTCTTGCTGTGTAGTTCAGGCTGGCCTTGAGCTCATGGCAATCCTCCTGCCTCAGCCTTACTAGTTGGGGATTACAGGCATGTACCACCATGCCTGAACATTTATTTATTTAAACACAGTGAATAATTATTTTGTAATCTGGGCCTTACAACTGCAAATTTAGTCTGTGGATTTGTTCCTCTTTGTGGGGCCTCGAATAGTGGATTCTCATCATGTAGATTCACTGCCCATAGGCTTGGACACACCCTTCAGAGAGAGCCTACAAGTACTCTGGCCCCTGAGGTACCATAGTCTAGAAGCCTGTGTTGCTAGTTCAGGAGAAAATTTTCTGGCCAGTTCTCAGGCACAGGCTCTTTTCTTTTCCTTTCCTTCTGTTCTGATTGGCACATGGGGACTTTCTGTGCTTTACTCAAGGGTCGGGGAACATGAGGGCTGCCTCTAGTCCAGCCTCACCTTGTGGGGTTCAGCCCAGTTCAGGAAAACTATGTTGGCCCTAGCCCTCCCTTTCTGTCCCTTTCACTAAACAAGCTTCCAAACCCATGTCCATATTGGCTGGACACAGAGTAGCCCTGGGCTGAAAGCAGCTCCCTCAGTGCTGGCCATACCTCTTTAGCCCACATTTATTATTTTCCTGTCTCCTCCCACATTTCTCTCTCCCAACTTGCTTAGCCCTGGCCCCATCGATGTTTTGTCCTGCTGTCCACAGTCATGTGCTGTGCCCACTGTAGACAGAGGCCAGGCCTATTTCCAGTGCACCCCCTGCTTTGCCCACCCCCTCTCAGTAGGGCCTCCCTGCAGTACCTACCTTTCCAATGTCAGAGCTGATGCTGTGGCCCCCAACGAAGGCATCCCCTGAGGTGATGGTCTCTTCCCCGGTCAGCATTTTGAATGTTGTGGTCTTTCCAGCTCCATTGAAACCCAGGAGACCAAAGCATTCCCCTTTCTGGACTGCGAGAGAGATCCTGTCTACAGCAATGAGGGGTGCCTGCTGTTCATACACCTGTGGGATGCCCAGCAGGAAATACCAAGTGAAGAGGCTGGGTACCCTGCCCTTAGTCCCTGCCAACTTCCAGTGTCCTGGGACCTGATGGGTGGCCCCGTGGAAGGCAAGGCCTGTGTGTATTACCTTAGAGAGCTCCTTGATGATTAGAGGTGTGTCGAGCAGAGAATCCAGGCTGGGGGTCAGGACTCTGCTCCTCTCTTGTGCAACATCCAGGTCCTCAGGAACCACTGATGTTTGGCTGTGCAATTCTGCCTAATTGTTTGAAACAAATACATGTGAATCCCAACCCCATGGGAGGAAGGGCAGGGACTGAGGTGGACATGAGACATCTGATAGGAAAGACTAAGTCCTCTGAGCCATCTCACCTCCGTCCAGGCCCCACATGTCCACTCAGACCTTTATAAGAAAAGGTGGGTGGCCACAGGGGCTGTAGTCAACATCTAGGAAACTATCTAGTACTATAAGAACTCTGAGGGCCGGGGATTTAGCTCAGTGGTTCCGTTGCCTGCCTCACAAGCACAAGGACCCGAGTTTGATCCCTGGTACCGAAAAAAATAAAAAAGAACTTTGAGATTCATGGAGAAAATTATAAACTCTGCTGAGGGATGTGAGGGAAAATTCTATGTTTGTTTGTTTGTTTTAATTTCTTTCTTTCTTTTTTTTTTTTTTGGTACTGGGGATCAAACTCGGGTCCTTGCATTTGTGCAGCAGGCAGCGAAACCACTGAGCTAAATCCCCAGCCCAAAAATTTTGTTTTTGAAATGAGGTCTCACTAAGTTGCTCAGGCTGGGGCAAGTGATCCTTCTGCCTCAGCCTTCTGAGTAGCTGGCACTTCAAGTATGTGCTACAATGCCTGGCACAGAAGACTGTAATACACGGAAGGAACTCCTTCTTAGAAAAGTGTTAATATTTTAGAGAATTCAATTGGCCCCAGGTTAATCTGTATATCTAATGTGTATTTCTTTTTTTTTTTTTTTTTTTTTGGTACTGGGTCAAAACCACTGAGCTAAATCCCTGGCCCTCTAATGTGTATTTCTAATGTGATTTGTTTGCTAGTGTGAGGGAGCAGGTGGAGACCTGGTGTGTATCTGAAGAATACAAATGTATGTAGCTGGGTGTGATGGTACACACCTGTAATCCCAACACTCTGGGAGACTGAGGCAGAATGATCACAGGACCAGGCTCTGCCTAGGCAATTTAGCATCTTAGCAAGACCCTGTCTCAAAAAAAAAGAAAAAAAACCCCTGAGGATATAGTTCAGTGTGAGGGCCCTGGGTTTAATTCCAAGTACAAAAAAAAAAGTACACAATAATGTGTGGAGCACTCTTATGGCGCTGATACCTCCCCTGCTTGGAAGGGGATCTTGGCCTGCAGCCCAACTCTATGGCAACAGGGGCTCAGGACTCAGGGAGTCCTTACAAGGGGTGAGGGCCACCCCTCCCTGGGCCATAAGTGCTAATAGTGCACCAGGCTGACACCACATCTGACTGTGTGGTAGGGCTGCCCAGGGAGCATGAGCTGTCAGGTAGAGAGGAAGGAGGCCCCTCATGTTCTAGACACCAGGAGAGCAATGGGGAGTGTTTGGCCAGGGCCTTTGAGCTGCCTAGGAGCCACTCACCAGTGTCCACCTCCTCCAGAAGGCATAGACTAATGTCCTCAGTCTCCACAGCAGGTTGGTCTCGATGAGGAAGAGCAAGGTGAGGTAGACACACCCTGAGGTGGCCATGGAGGTCACAAACCTGCCGACCCCTGGAGTGCTCCAGGCGTAGAAATTCTCCTGGTACTTGATGTCTGTGTAAGGCAGGGAGCCAGGCTGGGCCCTTCAGTTAAGCACCCTCCTCCCTCCTGGGGCCCAGCCCAGCCTTCCTCCACCAAAAATCCCTGAGCCCCAAGGCTCCCCAGTCTTTTCTTAAGAATGTGCCCCATCTCTGTCAACACCACGTGGGAGCCTCAGGTACTTTCCTTTTGCTATGTGAGGTGCCCCTTGCACCCACCACTCACACTTGCTACGTCCCGTAGGGTGGGTGAGATGTGATATACACATTGTGTCCCTTTGTAAGGCACCAGCAATTTAGAGGGGATAGGCCCATGACAAGCAGCATTCCTATGAGTGATTCTCAGCAGCAGCACAGTGGGCACTGGGCCTGGAGTGGGCAGGGTTCCACAGAGGTGACCTCAATGCACCATGGAGACCATCGTAAGTACAGAAAGGGCCCCACAGAAAGAGGCCCAAGTGCTAACCCCCTATGGTTTTGTTTAGGAGTGGGGTCTTTGAAGATGTAATCAGTTAAGGCTCTTAAGGTGTGATTCTGGATTTAGGGTGGGCCCTGAATCCAATGACAAGTATCCTGTAAGAGAAAGATAGAAAGACAGGAGGGACCCTGTCTCCAACAAACAAAAACAAACCAAAAAAAGGGGGCTAGGGATGAAGCTTCATGTGAAGGTCCTGGGTTCAATTCTCAGTACATGGAAATAAAAAAGGAAGGAAAGAAGGACATGGGAGGAGGCAGTACAAAGAAAAGATGGAGCGATGTGGTCCAGCTGAGGAACCCCTAAAGCCTGGGAAGCTGAGAGGCAGGACGATCCCTCCCCTGAACCTTCAGAGGAAACCTGGCCCTGTCCACACCCTTACTGTGGACCTAGGGAAGGGATATGTGTCTGTTCATTAAGCCATGGGCTTTGGTTCTCTGTTCCAGAGCCATGGGACACCAGGGCAGGCACATAGAGCAGAAGCATGGAGGCAGGCCTGGGATATGTGGGTAGCAGTGTGGACAATAGAGGTGAGCAGGCAGATGGGCACCAGGGCACAAAGAATAGAAGCAGCCCTGCTTTGGTTTGGGTGGGGCTTGAGTGTCCTCTGAGGGCTATGTATTAATACTGAGCCCCCACTGTGAGGTGTTAGGGTAGAAACCTAAGCCTTATCTATAGTGTTTAAAGACAGAGATTTAGGATTTCATAAGGCCAACAGGCAGAGGTCCCATAATTGAATCCTGGTAGCTCTGCAAGAAAAGGGACAGAGGGGAACACACACATACCAATCACAGAGAGACATGTGCTCGTGATCACTGTCTCAAGCCATGTTATGCCATGCACTGCCTGTCAACCCTCATAGCAAGAAGGCCAACATCACGGCTTGGGATTTAGCTCAGGGGCACCATGCATGCCTTGCAAGTACAAGGTCCCGAGTTCGATCCCTGGTACACATAAAGAAGTGGGCTCTTATCCTTGAAGGGCCATGGGCCAAAAAAAGCTTTTTTGCCTTATAACTTATCCTACCTGTGGTATTGTGTTTATTGACAGCAGAAACATCCCTTGGCTGGGGGGTGTTTGAAATGAGCTGGCGCCCTGGGACAGAGCTCAGAGGAAAGGGCTGCCCAAGGGAATGGTTGGGCACTCACTGTATTTCCTGCAGTAGTGGGTGGCAACCTCTGAGGAGGTGCAGTACCGCTGTGTCTCGTAGTTCTCATAGAAGCTGCTGACCGCCATCCCTAGGCAGTGGTTGGGCAGCACCAGGAACACTTGATCCAGCGTTCTGGAAAGTTCTTCTAACTTCAAGGCTGCGGTGAGGAGGTGCAGACCAGTCAGTGCTGGAGGGCGCACTACACCTGCCCGAAGACAGATCCAGGGTGAGGGTGGTCTTTTTGCGCCCACCTGGGATGCGCATGATAGTGACTATGAGGAAGGTGGCGATGCCAGACAGGATATTGAGTATGGTCAGCCTTGTGTAGGCAGTGGATGCACCGGAAAAGAAGAAACTCAGGAGGTACATGAGGGGGACAATGGCCCAGCCGTAGAGCATGAGCAACAGCAGCATGTCAGCCGCATGGCCATCCTGCGTGAAGGCGCGTACATCGAAGGCCCGGAATACCACCTGTGGCAACACAGAGGAGATAAATTGGTGCACAGCCAGTGGGTAGCTCCTAGGAGGATGGAGAGGATTATAAAAGCATTCAATGATCCTTGGGCCCTGATCAATCAGCCAGCCCAAGCTCCTTGGCCCCATTGTGGCTTTCAGTCATGGGACCCTCTCTGACCAGCAATTTCTGCTTCTCTCCTTGGCTGATATTGCTGGAACCAGGTCAGTGGGCTCGATCCAGGCCCTGCCTACTCAAGAGCAATAGTGTGGTGTGGAGAGGAAATAGGCAAGAACCACCCATATTTCCCATTGTCATCCTAGAATCAGGGGTCTTTGAAGATGTAATTAGTTAAGGCTCTTAAGGTGTGACTCTGGATTCTGGAGTTGCAGGGACCAGCCTCTGCTGGTTCCAGTTGCACACAGGGGTCCCCCAGGCAAGTCCTTTGTTTTGTAGGTCAGGGTCCAGCACTGTCCAGCACTTACCAGCAGCAGCAGAATGGGGATGAGGAAGGAGATAAGGTCCCACAGTAGAGCAGAGAGCCAGAAAGCAGCCACATGGATGCCACTCACAAACTGGACATGCTTAGCCCAGACAGCCCTCTCTCTGACGGCCAGAATGGAAAATGTGCTAGCCAGGAATGCCATGGCAAAGAGCAAATTGAGGGCAATGTCAAATCCCTTTCGGCCCCTGGGGAAGAAAAAGCAGTGTGTCTGGGTGGTAGTAAAGATTGAGCTGTTGGGTCATTAATGTTCAAAGCATGCAGTACAGTAGCAGGAACATTCAAGGGGGTTCAGGAGAACCAGAAACTCCCCACCCCCGAGGAAGGCTCCTCCTCTGGATGTCATATTCTGGCAGAGGGCAGCATCTCCCTCCCAAACTCCATGTGTCCCCAAGCCACCTATTTCTACACATTCAGGGTCACTACCCCCTGTTGCTCTTTCTGTTGTCTGTCTCCTGGGAACTCCTGTCATGCTCTCTCCACACCACCCCAGTTCAGACTCCATTGTTGGGTCCCTGGATCACTACAGTAGCAAATTTCCCCTCCCAGTGCATTCTGTGTTCTGCATCCAGTTGCTGGCAACATCTTCCAGAACAGGTTCTGACATCATTCTGTGGCTTAAAGACCTCCTGATTGTCTTAACAAATAGTGGTGGGACATGGAATATTATCTGACAAGAGGAGGAAGAGGATGGGGACTGGAGGAGGGAGAGGGGGTAAGGGAGGAAGAGGAGGAGGAAAAAAGAAAAGAAAGAAAGAAATGATGCCAGGACTTGGATAAACCTTGAGAATACCATGTCAACTGAAAGCAGTAGGACACAAAAGATCATATTGTGTTTAATTCAATTTTTACAAAACATCTAGAATAGGCAACCCACAGAGACAAAGCAGATTAGCATTTGCCACTAGACAAAGCAGATTAGCACTCTCAGCCAGCAGCTGGGGAGAGATATAAATGGGTACAGGTTTCTTTCAGGGTGATGAGATGTTCAATAAATTTACATGGAAGTGAGGGAGCTCATCTCTGTGAACACACCAACAAGCAAATGATGGCACAATGTGAGGAGTGGGTGACTGTGGATATGTGAATGATATCCCCCTTTTTTTTCCCAGTACTGGGGATTGAACCCAAGGCCTTCGCACCTACATTCCCACCCCACCTCCCCTTTTAAAAATTATTTTGAGACAGGGTCTCACTAAGTTGGTAAATTGCCCAGGCTGGGTACAAATTTGCAATCTTTCTGCCTCAGCCTCCAAAAACTGCTGAAATTATATGCATATTCCACCATATCCAGCTGAATAAATATTTTGTGTGTGTGTGTGAAACCGGGTCTCGCTATGTAGTTCAGCCTGGTCTTGAACTCACTATGCAGCCCAGGCTGGCCTTGAACTCATGGCAATCCTCCTGCCTCAGTCTCCTGAGTTCTGGGATTATAGGTGTGTAATACCATGCCTGGCTGAATAATATATTTTTACTATTAGATAAGCATCCTTCTGCTTGGTCCACTGTCACCATCATAAGCCTAAACCCCTCAGCCTGATTTTTGGGCACGGTCTGGAGCCCTCCAGAGAGGCTGTTTCTCAGTGCCCTCAGCAGTCTTCCTTCCCCCTGCAGCTGCTGACAACCCTGCTGGGAAGAGGAGGAAGTCCCCACCAAACACCACAGTCCGCATGTGGGACAGGTCTCTTAGGCTGATTTTTGGCCACAGGAAAAGTGAATGTGGAAAGCTGTGAAGACAGGGTTTTTCTGACCAAAGGCCAGCAGTGTGTGTTGGGCAGAAACTGGTTTGTTCATCTACAGTGCCTCATTTCTAGCAGTGCCCTAGGTGGTCAATCCTGGTGTGGTCTCCTGCTGGGCTGGGTGAGTCTCACTTACTCACTGAACTGGTCCTTGGCAGCTTGGAGGGTGCTCCGGGGCTGGGGGTAGTTGGAGACCTCGATGGAGGCCTGGGGGCCACACAGCAGCTTGAATAGAAGGTTGTCCACGATAGCCAGGGCAGTGGCCGGGGAGTGGTATGCCTGATTGTTGAACAGGGCAGTGACCACAGTTTGCTCTCCTACATCTCTGAAGGACACTGCCACTAGACACCGCTCGTTAAAGCCGCCACCCTCCACTGAGGCCCTGAAAACCAGGAACTCTTCCAGGTCACCTGAGGAATAAAGGCAGTGTCAAGGGTACAGGGTGGGGAAGCAGGGCCACGCACTGCTGTCCTAGTGTGTCAGGACAGCAGGCATAGCGAAACAGGGACTGCAGGGGCTATAGGGGCTCCTGCCTGGCCCAATGTGCCCCATCCCATAGTGCCACCATGCTCCCAGCTGCCTGTCACACTTCTTAAGAAAGACATCATTGGGCCAGCAGGGATCTGGCTCAGTGGTTTCGCTGCCTGCTGCACAAGCACAAGGACCGGAGTTCAATCCCCGGTACCAAAAAAAAAAAAAGAAGTATAAAGAAAGACATCATTTTTGCCAACTTCTTTATCATTCATCTGCTAATTACCCACATTGCTGGACAGGATGTGAGAGGAAGCAAGAAAGTAAGAAAACTTTCCAGCACATTCTGTTCATCCTTAGCACAGCTGTTCTAAGCCTGGAGGCTAGAGACAGTTTAGAGAGTGGTAGTGAACCTTTGGCATGTGTTGCCACAGTGGGCTGTTATCACTGAAAGCTCTAAAAGGTTCACCATCACTGGTCTAGAGTTTTAAGGTGTTGGAAGAAAATACTATGTCACATGAAGACACACTGTGACCAGCCTGGTAAACAAAGACAAGGTAATACAAAGATCACTGAGCTTTTTCATTTCAATTATGAATGGTCCTAGAAACTAGGGCAGTAGTAAATAAATGCCTCACCATGTCCAGCCCTAGAAAGGTATCTGTGCCTGGGGCAATTGATCTGACTTGCCAGGATGATCTTTCCCTAGGGGACATTTGATGATGTCTGAAGGCATTTTTTTTTTTTCTGGTACTGGGGACTGAATCCAGGGCCTTCACACTGAGCTATATCCCCAGCCCTGTTTTAATTTTTACTTTAAGATAGTTTCTCACTAACATTAAGTTGCCCAAGTGGGCTCAAACTTTCAATTCTCCTGCCTCAGTTTCCTATAGTGCTGGTACTATAGGTGTGTGCCACTAGGTCTGGTGCAAAGGCATTTTTAGTTGTCATGACATCATGGAGGACAATGCTAAGGATGTTGCTCACATCCTTTGGGGGATAAGACACAAACCCAGATGTTGCCATTGCCACAGTGGGGAGCCAAGCTCTACCCACTGCACACCCCAATGCCCTGCAGGCCCCACTGTCTCTTACCTAGCACCTCACGGGGCTCCTGTCCTGCTGCCTGCAGCATGTCCCTCAGGTGCTCTGACAGCTGCTGATCCAGCCGTGAGGTACCAGGGACTGAGAAAGGCACAATGGTTCTTCCATACTCGCCCAAGCTCAGCTTCAGGATGGGGTCATCAAAAACCTCCGAGGAGTAGTTGATGGCCAAGAGGGCCAGGGTGACACAGGTTAGAGGGACCAGGATCTGCGCTGCTACCATCTTCCACTCCCGCCAGCTGTATGTGGCTTTCTTCAAGAACATGGCCCAGAACTGCTGGCAGTGGAGGGCAAGCTGTAGCAGAGGGAACACAGGTGACATAGGTTTGGCCTGGGAGCCAGGGTCTAATCCCACTCGCCTATAGTAGGTATTGCCCCCACATGGCACTAGTGGGTCTCTGGCTGATACTTGTACCAGCAGCCACAGCCAGAGTGCATGTCCCTGCAGGTCCCTACATGGGCCTTGGAGGCAAGGCAGACACTTTTATCACAGAACATTTGGGGACCAGCTGAGGTCCCAGTCTTCCTTTGCCTCTCACTGGAAACACCATCATGTCTGGCTCAGCTCATGCAGGAGAAGAAGACAAACCTCACCTGCCTCCCTGGACTACCTGCCCATATTCCCCACTCCCATCCCTTTTTGGCTCTCTAAACATCAGAACCAAAGGTGAACTGTTTGACTTTGGCCTAGGCTTTGGTTTCCTGCAGATAAAATGGAAACAGTCCCAGCCCCACCCCCACCCCACCCCCACCCTGGCCACGAGGTTGCTGGAAAGCTAGCATGGAGCAAGGTGTGGGGCAGGCTCCCCAGCAGCAGACTGTTGGCACACTAAGCAAACATTTCATATCTGAACGTCCCATTTAGAACATGATAACATTCAATGGCTCCACTGAAGTAGTCCTAGTTTCCTTTCTCTCTGTCCACCCTCTAAGAGTGAGCTATAATTTGCCCTTTGTCTTCCATCTGCCCTTGTGGATACTCCCCTGTGTCAGCTCATGTGTCTTCTGACCTCCCCACTCTACTGCCAGGGGGCCCCAACCCAGGTCTCCACTTACCCCAGTATTGAGCTGGACCATCACATTCTCCTGTTCAATGAGAGCGCCAATGCCATCAGTGGGGTCCATCACCCCGCACAGGTTGCTGTCCACAGCCCAATCACTGGCCCGCCTCTCATGCTGGTACTGCAGTGCAGGGAGCTGGATGGCTTGGATGTCCATGCTAGTGTCCACCAATTTACCAACCCTGCACCAGAACACAGCCACTGTCATGATCCAGCTCCCCAGTAGCAAGGAACAAAGTTTCCTTCCTCCAAGGAAGACATGCAGAAAGGGCTATCATCAGAGGCTGTGAAGCAAAACAATGTCATTGGATTCACTGGCTTGTTCACTCATTCATCAGTATGAGTTTCTGGAATTAATACACTCATTCATCAAAAATATCTCTGGAATACCATCTATATGCAGCCAGGTAAGGCCCACAGGAGAGAGACAACCAGCTGGGGTTGTCTCTGTAAGGAACCTATTCTCACAGGGATGCTGCTCATAGGCTGGATTTATAATCAGGGCCTTCAAGATGGACAGGGGGCTCAGGGCTGGGGAGGGATCATCACACAGCCAGTATAAGATTGCAGTGAGGTGAAAGCCAGGGTGCTCATTCCCAAAGTGTTATTGGGAGTCAGATAATTCTGTTTCAGGAGAGCCATCCCTGGAAGTCATGATAGGGCCAGACACACGATGGAGGACAGGTACAAGGCTGGGAGCTCCTATGGCAGATGCATGAGGTCAGGCTATGCTAGGACCACACTGGAGACAGAGCCCTCCGATCTCAGCTGTCAGGATGCTTGGCATCAGTGCTTTTATGGGTGCTGTCCCCATCTGGCCATGCTCATGAATATAGGCTCTGATCAATCTCCCAATGGAGACCAGAAGGTTGTCAGAGGCAGTGCCCAATTTGGTTGTCTCTCTTCATGGGGTCTTGCTTGGCTACGTACAGACGGTTGCCCTAACTGGTCACTGAGTGGCCAGATGAAAGGACAAATGGATGATGGAATGAATGAACGAGTGAGTGAACAAATATACCAACAAATAAGATAAGGAAGCTGATGGTCTTCTCCTATTTTAGTACTTCTAAGAGTAGGCCTGAAAATGAGAATGGAATCTTGTCATGATTGGAGTGACAAAAGATTAGACATAGTTCCATATGATCCACAACTATGTACTGTTTACATCTAAGAGGAATAAACACACACATCTGCACAAAATCTTGTACACAAAACATCCACGCAGCATGATTCATAACAGTCAAATAGTCAACACATCCCTCAACTGAAAAATGGGTAAACAAAACATGGTCTATCCACACAGTGGACTGTTGTGCAGCCAATAAAAAGGAATGCGGTTTATGACATGCCACAGTGTAGATGGATCCTGAAAACATCACGCTAAGTGAAAGGTCAGAAACAAAAATCATATGTTGTGTGATTCCACTTATACGAAATGTCCAGAACAGTCAAATCCACAGAGACAGAAGGGAGATCTGTGGTTGCCAGGGTTAGAGAGAGGAGGGATGAAGACTGCTAGTGGGTATGGATTTTTTGGGAGGAGGTCTGCTTAAAATTTTTTTTGTATGTGTCCTTTTTGTTTTGAGATATATATAT
>NW_004624824.1:106988-146334 GCF_000247695.1 Heterocephalus glaber
TGATCAGACCCAAAGCTCAGCTTCTTCTCGGTCTCATTTTTCTACCTTTCCTGTAATTCGCCGTGTGCTGCCGTGGCTCGCAGGAGACCAGGACTAACTGCAGAGGTTCTGGTAACGTCCCCTTCCCCTGTCCCCTACATTTTTCCTCTCCTTTTTTAGTGCTCTCCACTGTTCATAGCACTCTTCTAGACAAATATGGAGTTTGCTGGGTGGTCCACTATGGGTTTTAATTGGTTTTTGAAATCCAAAAGTTGGCACAAAACCAGAAAGGGAACTATTTCTTTTCTTTTTTTCTTTTGGTACTGGGGATCGAACTTGGGACCTTGTGCTTACAAGGCAGGCGGCAGAACCACTAAGCTAAATCCCTGGCCCGAAAAGGAACTATTTCTATACAGCATATCATTAAAATAAGGGTATAAGTGGCTTAAGTCATCATAAGAAAACAAATCATAAGAATCCAATAGTGGAAGAATTGAATGGTCAAATGGATAAGTAGATCTTATGGGAAACTCATTTGAAGCTAGTTGTTGAAAACCCTGATTGTGCCTCAAATATTCCATCATATAATTATTATAGAAGCATGATGCCTATGTGAAATTCACACAGCTATTAACACTGTTGTTTCCACTTCCTTGTCTGTGACTATTAAAATACCCCTGTGCCTCCAATAGCTCTTGGTATGTATTTGGAGATAAGCCATCTAAATGCTTTGGACTTTCTTCAGGATCATGTCTGCTCTGGGGCTTGGCTTGAAAATTGTTTTTTTACATTTTCAGTGATCTCATAGTGCTGAACTGAATAATTATCACAAAATCCATTTGGCTGCTTTATTTTCTTTTATCCATAACCAATTCAAAGAGATTTTCTCCAGTCTTTGTCAGTCCTTCCATGTGATAAGATTGAATTCTTTCTGCACTGTTGTAATTGAAATCAAATCTAGAAAATGCTGAAGTGTTTTCTTGGCAATACTTCTGAAATAAATTGCTATTTGGGGTTAAATTTGTGGAGGATGGTTGGGGGAAAGCTTAAGAATGGTTAGAACTTTTTGGAGTTGCACTTAAATGACTAATTTCATCAAGTTACCTTGATTTCAATAAAGAATAGCAGTGTTATTTTTTGTTTGAAGATTCATCCAAGTTGGTCTGAATAAATTGATACCTCCTGCAGATGTTGCTGAGTTTGATAATAAATTCACTGATTTAAAATACTCAGAATTTGGGGGCTCAGGTTTAGCAAACTGTTGCTTTTCTGTGACATTAGCAAAATCATTATTAGTTGGATAAGCTGTGTGAGGTTTTAGTTCATATTCTGACTTTAAGGCAAAATCAGCAGCGAATCCTGTTTCCTTTGCAAACTTTTTTGCCAGATGTAGTGTGATTTTTGGAAATGTGAAATTCTGCTGGTCAGATATTGTGTCCTTCATTTCTTTCTGATTTGCTGATTTAACCTGAAATAATAGGCATCTGCTTCTATAGTGGGTATTTCAGGTGTGCCACTGACTAAATTTTTACCCTCTTGGACACTAAAATTTGAACATTAAGCTTAGCCTTATTAGGGTGAGCATATTATGGGTTATCTACAATAATCTGCATTTTCACTGTTACCTATTAAATTGGGAAAGAAATATCTCTGCCCTTTTTTGTTGTAATGGTGCTTCAAGACCTTTAGCAAATATTTTCTCTTCCATAAGGCTAAGTATCAATTCCTGATTCTTTCATGATGTCACACAGACAAATTTGTGGCACAAGACAGTTTTTGATAAATGGATATTTTTGGAATATTGCCTTAGCTGTATCATTTGTAAGTTAGAATACTGTAAGTTAGAATGATCACTTTGTGAGGGATACACACATTTTTCATCCAGGTCTCAACGAGTAGATCCATGCTAAGAGTTCATCTATTTTTTTGTTGTTGTGTGAGATTACTATTATGCAGGTATTGTTTTTTCTACTGCTGACATGGATTCACCACTATAAAAAGCCAGGAAGGATTTTTGAGAGGGCCAGGGATTTAGCTCAGTGGTGGTGTGCCTGTCTTGCAAGCTCAAGGTCCTGAGTTTGATCTCCAAAACCAAAAAAAAAAAAAAAAAGCCTGTTGAGAGACAGCCGTGTCTAGTGACCTTTTGGTTTCTGTTAGCAGGTCATGGTGACTGACAAATCTGCTTATATTCATTGACCAAACTGACTTTAAATTAAAGGAGCAGGTCCCTTCAGGAAAATATGGCTGTGACTTATCTTTTTCTTCCAAAATGCTAGACACAAGTCCATGAAAGTCTGTTTCACTGCCACAGTTTGAATCCTATTCTTTTTTCTTTCTTTTTTTTTTTTTGAATCCTGTTCTCCTGTTCTTTAGATTGATCTGAGAATTAGGTTGTTTAATATCATCTCCATAAGTAGACCATGGTGCATAGAAAGTGAAGAATCTATAGCACTTGCATATTCTGTTGATGAAGAAAGTAGAGTGTAGGTCTGTATTAGATCCACATTGCCTTCATTCTCCATGGCAGCCCAGCTTGGCAGATGCACAGTTTGAGGCTGGCTGGTGGTGCACCTCATTGACCAGAGGTGGATAGAGGCTGGCAGCATAGGCCGATAGGGCCAGCTTGCCAACTGCAAGAGACCTGCAGCCCGCCACACCCAGCCACATCCTGCCTGCTAGTACCCCTGTTTGAGACGGGCTTCCTAGGAAATTGGTTCCTTGGGACTCATTTCATTAGGCTCAGCCATCCAGGAACTCTGAGGCCACTGCAATGATGGTCCAAGGGGGCCTGGCTACTACTTGAGGGGCAGGTGGCCTTGACATCATCCATGTGATGCTGGTTTTACAGACACACAGAATCCAAGAGTTGTGGGATCAGGGAGGCTTCTACCCAGATTCAAAGGAAGGCTTGGAAGGCCAGCAAGGAGCCCTTGAGAGGGCAGTGTGTGAAGTCAAAGGCACAGTCAGAGATTCCAGAACGAGGAAAGTCTGCCAAGGAAAGCTGTAGGCCATGAGTGAAGCCAGCCCAAGAGAGCCCATATGGGCTGGAACATAGGGTTGGGGCGACCTAAGCGCTTTGGAACTCACATCTTACCACCATGTGTCCTAGGTGCTGGATAGGGAACAGTAGGACTTAATGTTTGCCCTCCTGTATTTTGATCTTTTTTGGTCTAATATTTTTCTATTTCTCTGTTCTTCCCTTTTGGAATGTAAATGTTTAACCTATGCCATTGTATGCTGGGATTATGTAACTTGTTTTTTATTCTTTAATATTTATTTATTTATTTATTTATTTATTTATTTATTGGTACTGGGGATCGAACTTGGGTCCTTGCACTTATGCGGCAGGCAGCGAAACCACTGAGCTAAATCGCCAGCCCTTGCTTTTTATTTTTACAGAGATTCATAACTAACAGTTTGCCTTAAGTCTCAATAGAGACTTACACTTGGACTTTTGAAAAATGCTGGCACTGTTGAGACTTTGGATAAGGGATTGTTGCATTTCCAGTTGTACATAGAATAGTTATATTATGTTACATGGAATTATAAGCTTGTTGTTGCCTTTATTTGGAAATTAAACATGGTTTAAGGAGATCAGCTTGGGTATGAAGTTGACAAGGGTTGGGATGTGGTGGTTAGGGTGGAATGTCAACTTGAATGGATTTGGGACCCACCCAGGGGATTGGTGGAGCACATTTCCAGATGTGTCTGGGTGGGTCATGGAGGTATAACTTTGGGGTCTATATCTGGTCACTCTCCCCTTCCTCTCTGGCACTGTTCCTCTGCTCTACTTCTTGGCCACCATAAACTGAGAAGCTTCCTCCATGATGTTTCTGTCTTGGAGCCAGCTGACCTTGGACTGGATCCCCTTAAAACATGAGCCAAATTAAACCTCTCCTCCCTTAAATTGTGGGTGTCTGGTATTGTGTCCAGGAATGGTAACGCTTACTAATACTGGTCAAGGATGTAGCTCAGTGGTAGAGAAATTGCCTAGCCTGCTTAAAGCCCTGGTTTTGATCCCCAGCAAAAAGAAATCCCAACAAACCCCCCACATTGCTTAGATATGTAACATGATTAAATGTACTTTTTAAATTTTTTTTTATTTTTTGGTACCAGGGATCAAACTCGGGTACTTGCACTTGTGCAGCAGGCAACAAAACCACTGAGCTAAAACCCCGGCCCTAAATGTACTTTTAAAATATAAATCCCAAAGTTTCTGAATGTGAATCAAAAGTTGGCTTTTTCCTCCTGCCTTGGTACCTCTTCCCTGTGTATGACAGTGATGAGATAAATCCCTTGTCTCAAATTCTGAGATCAGAAAGTTATACACATTCAAAACTTATATTCAAATGCAAGTTCTCAGTTCCACAAATCATTCTGAGTTTTAGCTATGACATGTTTAATGCCATTAGAGGGAACCTGGTGCTGAGTACAAATGGCAAGTAGACACTGAGTGCCCCTGCAATAAGTCAGGAATGTCTCTCTAACTCAGGAACAAGTCACACTTCTCCCAGTCCCATCCAGATATCTAACTCTCTGCATTCAACCAAACATTCCCCATGGGCTGACCATCCATGGCCAAACCTAAGGGATCCCCCCTGGCCAAACCAGAGAGGGGAGGATAGGTGACTGAGCATGGAGGCCCCCTCTTAGATTTTCACCTGTGTGGATATTATCTGGAAGGCATACTCATCTTTCTAGGACACATACCTGTGTGTGCTCTCCTTGGGAAGAATAAAGGACAGCTCAGCCCCAGCACTGCTTTCCAGAGTGGCATTGGGGATGTGGTGGTATACCAGCTGGGAGATGGCTTTGGGGTCGCAATGTGGCTCCTTCACTAGTGTCATGTGGTAACCAGCGCCTGGAATACATGGGCTAGGCATGAGATCCTTTGACTGTCCCCTCACTTTTCTTCCTGCCTTCAATGGGGCTCATGCCAGCTAGTTTCATGGGAAAAAAGCTGGAAAGCCAGAGGCAAGTGAGCCAGGACTGACACATCTCAGGGCTCCTCCATGCTGTCTTCAGGTCTTGCCTACCAAACCCTAGCTGGGGAGAGCATTGAGGGGATCTTGGATGCTGAGTGTAGTATGGAGCACCTGCTGGAAGCCAGAGCCTTTTAGAAGGTATAACCACCAGGGGAGGGAAGCAAAACAAGCAATAATCTGAGTGTTTGAGGGCATTTGCTTTGCAGGACTAACACTGATTGTCACTGAGGCTTGAAGCTCATAGGAAGAAATTTAGCAAGAGAAGGAGCTGCCAACTATATCACACACAACAGATCCCTGCTCTCATCTATCCAGCATCACTTCGCAGGAATTGTCACATTCATGTCCATTTCAGGGACAAGGACACTGGACAGCCAGGCAGGAAGTAGCAAGTAAAGTTCTCAAGGCTGTGGCAGAAATGGCACCTTGTCCTCTAAGACCTGTACCATGTCTTTCTTGGAAAAGGAACTCCAGTATCTTTGCAGGGCACATGACCACCCGGAATAAGGATGCCCCTACCAGTCTTCCTCCAGTCTGCTGTGGGCACACTGGGGATCTCTGGGGCTGTGTGTTGCCACTGGAAAGCCAGTAGAGCAGAAATGGGATCCTTGGGCCTTCTGGGAAAGGCTCACTTGTGTCTTGGGTGTTGGGGTGGCTGGCACACCAGTGCCATACTGAATGAACCAGGTGACAACCGTCATAAGGGAAGTTACATCTACCCCACAAAACTGGGACCTGACCTAGGTCTCTACTCACTGCCTTGGGCTGTATTAGGAGCCCAAGTGTGTGTGGCCTCTCCAAGAGACCATCGCTCTCCAGAGCCCTGGTCAAGACTGAAACAGAGCCCAACAATCCAGATGTTCTGCCCCACATCCCTTAGTTCTCACTCCTGCCCTATACTGGTGACGAAACAGGAAGTGGGGAGAAAGCCTCTCCCTGCTGTCCTCAGGGCCTGTCACCAAGGCTCGTAGTAGGCAGTTCCCATCAGCACAGGGAAGGTGACCCTACCATGGGATGGAGGCTGTCTGCTGCTACTTGCCACCCACCATATTTACCATATTTCTGCTTGAGGAACAGAGAGGAACCACAGCATTGCAGCTCGCCCTTGGCCATGATGGCAATGCGGTCCCCCAGCAGGTCTGCTTCATCCATGAAGTGGGTGGTTAGCAGGATGGTGCGGTCACTTTTCTGCTGCTGAAGCAGGTCCCAGATGGCCCTCCTGGAGATGGCATCCATTCCCGAGGTGGGCTCATCTAGCATCAATACCTGGGGAGCAGAGGCACAGCCTCATGGTGATGGCAGAGTTACGTCTCAGGCTGGCTGTGCTGGAGGCCTGTGCAGCTTGAGTTGACTCCAGTGGCTCGAGTTCTAGAACTCAAAGTCCCTGGGCACTGCTGCGCTATATTTGTCCATTGTATGTGGGGAACTAACCTGTGGTGCTGGGGCCCACTACTCTGTACCTTAGAGCCTGCGATGAGAGCGATCCCAATAGAGAGCCTGCGCTTCATGCCCCCACTCAGGAACCTGCACAGCGAGTTCCTCTTGTCCTCCAGACTGAGGATGTGCAGCATCTGCTTGACTTCTTCAGGGCATTTGTGGTGAGACAGGCCTTTCAGCTGAAATGGCAGGGGATGAGGGGAGATGAGGCAGTGCTGCCCAGCAAGCTCCTTGGCTTGACAGTCTGCTCCCAAACTATTCTGCTTGCCAATGCACCTTACTCTGGTTTTGGAAGAAGAGTTCATCAAAGAGACTTTGCTTTGCTGGGAGGCTAATGTCACACATAAATAATGGAACCAAAACCACCTACAAGTCCCTGTCATCTATGGACTCACCTGTGCATAGAAGCAAAGATGTTCAGCAACTGTAAGGTTGTCAAACAGGACATCATGCTGGGGGCACAGGCCCAAGCTCTTCCGGATTTGAACCATGTCTTGGGAAATTTCATACCCACCAATATAGGCACGTCCACTGGTAGGGGGGAAGAGTCCTGGGGCCAAGCAAAAGACCCCCAAAATTAGTGTGAAAATCTTTCTTATCAGCAAGTCACCAGGTTCCCTTCATTTTTTAAAGGACCCTGTGTGAGGGAGAGTGCCAGGAACCCCTCTTCCCCACCATGGTGGGCTATGTCCACCTGAGCAGCGGGGAACAGGAAGGACAGGGACATGGACTGCTATCAAGTGCACAAGATTGTCAGGGATGAAAAACACACACACTTGCAGAAACAAGTGTGTTTAGGCACTGAGTGAATCACTACCACAAGACCCCCACCAAAACCCCATCTTGTTTCTCAGGAAAATGAAGAGCCACCAGAGTTGGATGCAATGCACCAGGGATGGCTTCCTAAAGAGAGTTTGTGACCAAATTGTTATCCGTACAGGGTAGACCAGCCCTGAGGGGTTTGGGACTTTACCATGGTTGCTTTTGCTGATGCTACTAGGTTCAGGCATTCATGAAAAGAAGCTTGGGATCACCCAAGATGTCCTGTATGACCCCCTGGGCTGTGGCGCTGAGGCTCTGCTGGGTATGAGAGCATCTCAGGTCTCAGGACTGGGAAAGATTGAAAGCTGTGTGAAGGACCAAGGCCAGACTGGCATGCAGCAGTGCTGAGGGAGGGCGTGCCAGCCACAGGTGGCATGGGTCCGCCCCTCACCTGTGAGCATGGACAGGGTGGTGGTCTTTCCTGCCCCGTTGTGGCCCAGCAGAACGGTAATCTGCCCTTCGTACAGGTTCAGGTTCAGGTCCCTCACGGCTGCCTTTTCCTTATTCCCCACTTGGAAGACCTGCAGGTGAGGCAGAGGGCTGCACTGGACATTCCTTGGTCTTTAGTGGCCTCCCTCCATAGGCCTTTCATGGAATGTGGCCTCAATGTCTTAAGAACCAATCCCAGAGCCAATCAGCATGCAGAGGACTATTTGAGGTAGAGGCTGTGTATCCCTGCTCTCCCCTTCCCACCCGACATGTCCCACTACCTCCTTGATGTCTCTCCTGGGAAGCCTATGGCAGCCAGGATAGCAAAGCAGAGCATGTAATGAGAAGCTGGCAGGAGGCACAGATGTGACTGTACATTCTCTGGCATCACCCTGTCTGGTCCTGTGCTAGGCACTGAGAGTGACACAGAGAGGTGGTCTGTGTGCTGGGAAATACATAAGGAGTGGCTGAAGGACCCCAGCTCTCCTTTATCAGGTGCTCAGGAGAGAATGAGGCCTAGAGAGAGCACCTGTGGCTGCAAGACCAGCCTGTTCCCATAGTCCCTTGCTATGTCCCCAGTGGGACGTGGTACCTTGGATAGATGCTTGATCTTGATCCCAGCCACCAGGTTCTCGGGCTCAGCTTCAAAGTACTCAGTTCTGAGCACTTTTTCGGGGTCACTGTCCTCTTCCTCTTTCCCTACAACCATCCTTGGGTTCCCACACCAGTAGGATGGCTGGGATGGAGGCAGACAGGTGTCAGTTATGTGTGTCAGTCCATTTTGTTTGTGGCCAACAAAGCAAACACTGACATATGAAACACAGGCAGCAACATAGCTCAGCTAATCTCCAAGAGCACAGTGGTGAAGTGGATGCTGTTAAGAGTGAGACCTCTAGCAGCTCCTGACTCAACTGTCCCTGGGAAAGTCTAAGCCTCAGCTTCTCAATCTGGCAAATGGGCACAACAGTCATTCATAGGCTTGTAAATGTCACCTCAGAGGTGAAAGAAGAAAAGGAGTGTGTTAATGTTGATATTAAGATGAAGAGAGGGTTTTTTTTTTCTGGCTTCACTACTGGGAAAATCCAGGGCCTTTGCAATGAGCTACATCCCCAGTCCTTTTGTTTTGTTTTTTTTGGTTTTTTGGTACCGGGATGGAACTCAGGTCCTTGCACTTGTGCAGCAGGTGACGAAACCACTGAGCTAAATCCCCAGCCCAGTCCTTTTGTTTTTATCTTGAGATAGGGTCTTGGTAAGTCAGTAAGTTGCCCAGGCTGAGCTTGAATTTGTGATCTTTCTGCCTCAGCCTTCCAGAGTTCTAGGATTATAGGGACACATCAACATGCACAGATCCATTCCTGGTCCATGAAGGGATTGAATGAGTGTCAGGGACACTCCCACCCCCCACAGAGGTGGGCCCACTTGAGCAGGGGCATTAGGACTCACCAGGAGGAAGAAGTACCAGGGCTGGGGCACACCAAACTGGCCTGGAAAGACGGCCTCCATGTACCAGGTCACCAGGCCATAGAGCACAGAGTCCAGAAGCAGCATCCCTATCACTTGCCCAAAGCAGAAATCATCGTCCACATTGACAGGACTCAGGAGGTTTTGCCACTGGATGCCCGTGCCTGGGTACACACCAGAAGATGGCCCAAAATCAGGCAGACTGGGAGAGCTCAGGGAACCTGTGGCCCCAGATGGCACATGTGTGCACATTTGCCCTGTGTTGTTGCTGCAAAAATGGTGTGACTATTCCCTTTCTGGCTCAATAACAAATCTGGCAACTTCTTTCAAGTCTTTAAGAACCAGCAAAAAATTTATGAACTGACCAGATGAGTTCACATTTAATTGTTGACATGTATAAATATACACATACATACACATTACACTTTTATGCATATATACATATATATACACACACACATACATTCTCACAGATCCACACATATGATTTGGGAAAGGCCAGAGTGAATAGATATACATTTATGTCTTTTTTTTTTGGTACCAGGAATCAGTCTCAGGGGCTCACACTTGCCAGGCAGGCACTACACTGCTAAGTTACATCACTGGCACCATTTGTCTCTCTTAAACTGAGGGACACACATAAAGCTCTATTGGAGCTCATGGTTTGCCAACATCATAGTCCATACAGACTTGTGCCTGAGTGGCCATCCTCTGCAGACCTGAGGGCCCTAGATGGAGGTAGCCTGGGTAAATGTTCACTTTTCAAACAGCTAGAGATGTGTCTATTGCTGAAAATAAAAAGAGGGAGGAGGGTGCCTATAGTTTTGGAACTAGCTTTTTAAAAAGTATTTGATTCTGCCGCCTGGCTTGCAAGCGCAAGGACCTGAGTTCAATCCCTGGTAACAAAAAAAAAAAAAAAGTATTTGAACCCTGGAAGGGTCTGCTCATGCACAAAGTCTACATTTTATCAGCACACTACTGATCATGGGAGCACATATATTTAAAAAGTTAAAGGAGCTAGGGATTTAGCTCAGTGGTGCTGCTGCCTGCCTTGCAAGTGCAAGGTCCTGAGTTTGATCCCCAGTACCACACACACACACAAAAAATGCTAAAGTGTTGGAAGACATTGACAACTGATGAAAAAAGTTCTAGTTAAAAATATTGAATGTTCCTGTGGTTAATCACTTCCTTCCTTCCAGGGTTCCAGATCTTTGGAAGCTACAATAACTAGGAATTGCACAGTGCTATGGTTTGAATGTTTCACCTAAAAGTTCAAGTGTTGGAATTGGTTCCCAGAGCAACAGTACTGGGAGGAGGCCCTCATGAATGAACCAAAAGTGGGCCTGCAGGACAGGCTTTGCTCTTTTTTGCTCTCCTGCCATGTGAGAAACATTAAAGGTGCCATCCTAGAAGCAGAGACTGATCCCTCATCAGACACTAAACCTGGTGGCACCTTGATCTTGAACTTCCAAGCTTCCAAAACTGTGAGAAAAAAGTTTCTGTTCTTTATAAATTACTCAGTCTTAGGGATTCTGTGATAGCAGCACAAATAGACCAAGACATATGCCTGGAAGAAATGAGAGTATTTGGCCTAGAAAAGAGAATAAAACCTGGATAGGGAAGGACTGAAATCATCTTACATGAGCCCAGTCCAGTCCTTTGGAAGGTAGATTATATTTCATTCTTGCCAACACAGCCAGGATAACATGCAAAAGTCCCAAGAAGGCAGATGCTGAGTACCCCCACAGAGGCCAGACATACTTAGTGCCTCTTTGCTGATGAAGCCCTCTGGCTTCAGGTGTCCTGATGAGCCTGCTTGTCACCTGAGGTAAGTTCCTCTGCTAGATGCAGTTTAGGTAAGATGCTCCCTTGGTGGCAAGAACAGCAAGAATGGCTGGTAAGGACAATAATACTCACCTTTGGCTTCAAATTTTCCTATGAGCTGGGCTCCCATTGCCATGGCAACGTTGGACAGGAGACAGGACAAGAGCTTCTGGTTTAGTGTCATCCAGTTGTAGTGGGGAGCCACGAAGAAGTAAGGGATGTATGTGAAGAAGTACAGGAAGCCACCCACAGCCGCTGCCATGTTGGCTGCAGGGAGAAAGGAGCAACACAAGCCATGCTACAAAGTCACCAGGGGACTTGTGTAGGTAGCAGTGGTCACAGGGAGCCTGGATCCCATCCAAGTCCTGGCACTGAGGGGCTACAGCCACCCTGCCACTTCTTATCAGGGTGCAGTGCTCTAGGATGGCACCCTGCCTGGGGTCTCCAGCCCCTCCTACAGACTTCCCACCCAGGTGCCTCCGTGATGTTGCACACTTGGTAGGGACCCTAAATCTTGCCCCAGCTCCCCTTCTTGCCTGGTCTTCCCAGGTACTGGTTGACCTCTCTAATTCATTCATCCATCAGATACTCACTGAGCACCTAGTCTGTGTCACATTGCTCCAGGCACTAGGGAGATGGCTGCAAACAGAACAGGGGAAACACTTATCCTGCCATAGCCTGGCCTCCAGGGGGGAATGAAGAGGGAAGGAAGTAAAGAATAGAATGTGTTCCATCCCTATGGATCCCTAGGCAGAGCAGCAAGGCACAGAATGAGAAAAGAAAGGCTTTAAGAAGGTGATGTATGAGAAAAGGGCCAACAAAGGCAAGTAAGCAGCTAGGTCAGGGGACAACATTGTGTCAGTCCATGCCTACAGTGTCAGACTGGTTTGGTATCTTTTTTGTTTTTTTTTTTTTTTGGTACTGGGGATCGAACTCAGGTCCTTGCGCTTGCGTAGCAGGCAGCGAAACCACTGAGCTAAATCCCCAGCCCCCAAAGAGCTTTATGTTCTTTTCTTTTCTCTTTCCCTTTCCCTTTCCTTTCCTTCCTTTCTTCCTATCTATGTATCTATCTATGTATCTATCTCCGTATTAACTCTATGAGAAATTAATAACAAAATTTAAAGCTTTAGGGCCGGGTATTTAGCTCAGTGGTTTCGCCACCTGCCTTGCAAGTGCAAGGTCCCAAGTTCGATCCCTGGTACCAAAAAAAAAAAAATTTAAAGCTTTTTCTCCTTCCCTTCCTCTCCTTTTTTTTTGAAATAGTGTTTTACTATATAGTCCAAGATGGCCACAAACTCACTATTTATCTCAGGATTGTCTCAAATTTGAAGTGATCCACCTGCCACAGCTTCTTGAGTGTTGGGATTTCAGGTGTGTGCTACCACACCCAGCTTAAAAATGTTAAGTTTTAAACAATTTAAAAGAGCAAGCCAGGAGTGGTGGCACATGCTTATGATCCCAGAACACTGGAAGGAGGATTGCAAGTTTGAACCTAGCTTGGGCAATTTAGTGACTGAGACTCTGTCTGAAAGAGGGGGCGGGGGGGCCTGGGAATATAGTTCAGTGAAAAGCCATGCCTGTAATGTCTGACTTAACAGAGCATGCTGGATGCACCTAGCTTCTGGATTCTTCTGCTATTTCCTGTTTTTATTGTTGAAGAATAAGAAGGAAATGTGGCTTCACTCAGATATACAGTTGGAAAAAGGAGGAGTATTATATTAGTCTTTACAGACATTTGTGGATATTCTTTTCTTTTTTTTACTGTCACAGAGGTTAGCTTTTATTACTTTATAGTTACAGGATTTTGTAATTTTCCTTTGTTTTTATTTTCTAGTTCTTTCAGGAACCCCGCAAAAGTCATCTCTGTAGGCAAATGGATATTTTTTGATATCATATCACATGTGCAACCAAACTAACCAATGAACATTTTATACTGTTATATTAAAAGCCTTTGGTTTATATTGCACTTTAAATGGACCTTTGCACTTTGAATAAATTTTAACATGATGAATTACTCTGTAAAAAATACTGCTTATGGGATCATGTGGATCTTCTAAACACTGACAAATGTTATTATACAATACCAAAACATCACATTTCTCAATATTATCACTAATCTCATAAAAATCTCTTTAGGTATTGGAAAGTTGTCAAGCTTATAATTATAGAATTGAGTTTGCAAAATTCTACATTTTCTTTGAAAGCTTGACTTTGTTACAGACATGAGATATATAATAAAATTACCAGTGGTTTTCCTTAAAATAAGGTAGGCCTAGATTTCAAAAACAGCCATAAATACGCAGTTGTGGATAACTATAGTCTGATGGCTGTTCTTACAGGCAAAAATGGTGTTGTGTGAAAAAAGTGGCTAGTTAAACTGACAACTCAAACAGTTGTGCACATGCTACTCCTGAAGGGAATCAAATTCTGTCTGATGCACAAGTACTTTATGTGTACCTCTCATTTTGTCATGCAGAATACTAAAACAAAGTACAGTAAATCCTTGACTTATGAACATTCAAGTTGCATACTTTCACAGGTGTGCTGTCTAAGACTCACTTTGTTGGCTGATGAACAAATCTGTTATGTGTGTTGTTATTTTTTTTTTTTTGGTACCGGGGATTGAACTTGGGACCCTGCACTTGCGAGGCAGGCGCCAGAACCACTGAGCTAAATCCCCAGCCCGAACAAATCTGTTATGAATAATTCTCCCACAACAGAGCTTGATCACAAGTCAGGAACTTACTGTATATTCAAGAGTCAAGAATTAATAAAATTAATAATTTTTATTGCACCACCAAGGAAATTCTTCAGTTAAATTGGCAATTTTGTTTGTGTTGCCCAAGCTATTCTCAAACTCCTGGACACAAGTGATTCTCCCACCTCAACCTCGTGAATGATGGGACCAGCACACCTGGCTAGGAAGAGATTTCTTAAAAGTATTAAAAGAAAGTTCAGAGACTTGTAGGTCAGACTGACAGGCTCTGACAAAGCCCTAAAAGAAGAGAATGATAGGAATAACAACGATAGGAATAACAGAAGCTGACAAAATACTAACTGGAGAAGACAGAGGTCCTTAAGAGAAAAACACTCATAAGCAAAAGGAAGTCACATATCATCTGTCAGCAGATTCTTACCAATGCCATGGGTAGTAGGTGGCAATAAGGTGACATTGTCATAGAGCAGGGGAAACTATCTACCCAGGGAGAATGCTATATGCAACTAAAATATTATTTAAGCGTGAGGCAAAATAACAACGTCTTTGGCAAATCAAAAAAAAATTAACTAACTACTCACTAATCTACAGTGAAAGAACTACTCAGGGGCAAAGTTCAACATCAAAAAAAGTAAACTCAAAAAGTAGACCACACAAAAAAGTGTGCACTTGGGCTGGGGATTTAGCTCAGTGGTTCCGCCATCTGCCTCACAAGTGCAAGGACCCGAGTTCAATCCCCGGTACCAAAAAAAAAAAAGTGTGCACTTGATACATATTAGAAATTGTATGCATATGGGCAGGCCTTTCGGGACCCCTCCTGTCTCTTAGGAGCTATTCTTATTTTCCATTCCTATTTCCCAATAAGTTTTCCTACTCTTAAAAAATTATATGCATATAGAATAGTACCTAATTGCTTGCGCTTTTGAAACAACAAAATAAACTACACAGTGGGAAGCTTGGGAACTATTAACAAGTATTTAGTGTGGTTGGATTGAACCATATCTGGGATGAGTCTAGACATATTCACTATTTTACCTTTTTAGAAACTTTCAAAGGTAAGTGTTTAAGCTCAACACTAACTGTCATCCCTACAAGAAGAGAAACAATGTATATTTTCCAAACCATCAGAAGTAAAAGAACCAGAGGAAATTTTCTTAGTCCAACAGAAGGCAGCAAAGGCAAAAAACAGAAGTGGAGGAATAAACAGAGCACACAAAACTCAGACAGCAGAAATAACTTCAAATGGAACTACAATCACAAAGTAGATAGACAGAATGAACCTTTTCTTTTGGCTACTCCTAGCACTCAACACAGTGCCCACACCTGCCTGTTGCCAATTATCCTTCACCTGAAGCCACTCTGGCTCCTCCCTGGCCCACACCAGTGCTATGTTCTGTCCTCTTTCCAGCTCCTTTCTGGGAGAGTTCACAAGGCCCAGTTGAGGACATTGTTGGATTCCTCTGAGCCTATCCCTCAGCAATCTGATTCTCTGTGATCACCTCCAGCATCTCAAGTGTCCTCCATCCAGATAACCTAGTCTCTAGATCATCTACATCAATGTCCTTTAATTGTTAACCTTGCACAACTTCTCCTCCCAGTTTCCCAAGACTTAGATCAGCCAGCCCAAAGTCCTCTGGCCTTGGGGGAGCAAAAAGACTCACCTTTACTGAAGAATGTGCTGACCATGAAACTGAAGGAGATGGAGGAAATGGCGAAACACACCAGGAAGACCAGCACCAGAGAGGGATCACTGCTGGAGAGTACCGCTACATCCTTCTTCACCTGCAAGATAGGCCACCCACCAGAGTGGTAGGTTGGATCAAGAAAGGTAGAGATGGGCCAGGAGGGGTTTAAATATTTTGCTCAGAGAGACACTGCTGGGGACAGTAGAAGCCCTTTCGTCAGCCAGTCGGGAGCCCTGCTGTCCCCTGCTCAGGAAAGACTTGACCTGTGGTCAGTGGCCATGAGACACTCCATGCCAGCAGCAGATCCCAGCCTGAGCACTGGGTCTCTGTGTCCTCTTTTCTTCAGAGCCCCACATCAAAGCCACACTTACCTTGACACAGAAAAGCAGTGTCATGAAGGAAACTGCGATGAGAAGGAAGAGGAAGAACATGAGGAACCAGGCGCTCCAGTGCAGCCAACTGCTAAGCCCCATCATGCGCATATACTCCTGTGAGGGATGGAAAGTATCACACCTGCAGGCCACTTCCCATATCTGCCCAGGGGTACGTGTTTGTGTAGACAAGTGTCTGTTAGTGGACCAGGAAGAGGACCAGGATGCCTGTGCTGTGGACTAGAGGCTGGAAGGCAGAAGGCCCAGGTCTGGCTGTCACAGCAGCCCTTAACCAACAGCTTAGCCCTGCGTGTGGTATGAGAAATCTTCCCCCTCCTACCTTTTCCAGTCTTACAGCCACCCCATCTGGTAGGCCATTCTGGGTCCCCACTCAGGTCCCCCTTTCTCCTCATGTCATAGTGTGCCCCCTGCCTTCTACCTGGCAATGGCCTGACTTTCCTTCATGGTAGAGCCAAGACTGTCTCCCCACTGGGTACACCAATCCCCATCATTCTAGTACATCACATCCTCTGCCTGTGCCTCTGGAGGGCCTGACATGTGTACCCAGCAGACCTTAATTAAGCTGGGAAATTCTCCCAAAGTCCTGGTGCCCTTGTGTTCTATGGGGCAATTCCAAACTCCCTGTGTGTGTGTTCCTTATGTGGTACCAAGTCCATTCTCCAGAAGTTCAGCCTGGCTCCTCCCATTTATCACAAAGATCCTGCAGGTTGCCAATCACAGACATCAGCCTCCTGGGCGATGAGTCATGGCACCAGGTCAGAGGGTGGCCGTGAAGGTTAGAAGCCACAGGTACCCATTTCTTTGTCTTTGATTGTTCTGAACGGAGGGGCGAGAATCTGAGGAAGGGCGCTCCTTGTCAGAAGCATTGGGTGCAGTATCAGATGTGGCTCTGATGACATCTTCCTTCCCTTTCTCAAGGCAAGCCCTCAGGAGGTGTGTTGAGGAAGCTCAGCTCCTCCACTGATTAACACTGATGGAGAGTCCTGGGCATCTAAAGCTATACTGTCCAATGGTAGCCAGTAGCCACATGTGGTTATTTTAACTTAACTAAAACTAAGCACAGTGAAAACTAGCTTCTCAGTTCAAGTGCTCTGTGGTGACCACAACAGATGGCAGATACATGACAGTCTATGGTCACAGACAGCTCCACTGGGAAGTACTGGACAGGAGGAGGGGACTGGAACTGATTCACTGACTCTTACATGCCAGGATGGGGCTAGACTGTTGATCTTCCAATCCTTTCTTATGCACAATTTCAAACCTTCAGGAAAATCAAAAGACGAAGTATAATGGCCTCTCATAAACCCACCACTTAAGACTCCATAATCATGTAACGCTTTCCCTACTTGTTTGATTGGTGTATCTGAACCATTTCTAGTCCACTGCTAACTATCTCAATGTTGCCATCATTTATTTGTGTTCATTTTATTAGTGTTCTTTAAGGCACCCAAGCAGGTCAGTGACTTTCTGGCCTGTTTTCCAGCTTCTTATCTGCAACAGTTTAAAACTTCCAACCACCACAGATTTAAGAATATTATGAGTATCATTTCACTAGCAGTGGGGACACTTCCAGAGGAGAAATTACAAATAAGTTCTGGGTGATGGTGGTGTTGTTGGTATGAGTATAGAGGTGACACTGTTGATTTGGTTGTTCCTCATCAAGTCAGGTTCTGACTTTACAGTGGCACTTGGCATGCTTTGTGATTTCTCATGTTTATGTAAGCCGCTAGATCTAAATGCAATGTTGATCGTATTCCTGCTCAGCTATGTAATTGAACATTTTCTCTCACTGTAGTCCCTATAACTCCAATGTTCAATAAAGAATGGAAGCCACATGTGTAACTAGAAGTTTTATAACAGCCACATCAAAAATGGAAAGAGACAAGTAAAATAACCTCAATGATTTCTACTTATATATCCAAAATATAATCCTTATATCCCATTTTCAATATATAAAAATGAGACTGATTACACTTTCGAATTAAGTCTTCAAAATCAGTGTGCACTTTACACTTCTGGCACAGCTCAGTTATGACCCGGCACATTGCATATGCCCAACACCCTTGAGGCTCTTGCAGCACAAGTCCAGGGTCACCTTCAGTCTTAGTGTTGAGCACATGACCTAAGGTGCTTCCCAGGGCTCTAGGAACCCATACATACCAACCTGATTTCAAGGAAGCCAAGATTCTCTGGCTCCTGAGGGTCCAGCACATAGGAAGGATGGCAGCCTCAAAATGAGGTAGTTTTTTGGGAGGAAACCCTGAGACATACTGCCATGGCAGCACCATTCCCAGAATTGACTTGCCAAGATGTCACAAAGCTACACAAGGCAGTTACCTTCAGTTTTTTCTCTTTCTCCTGCACCACAGCCCGGATGATGGTGAGGGATGTGTAGGTGAAGCTCAGCATGAGTAGCAGGGGAAGCTGGTACTGGATGGCAACAAGGAAGTGATCTGAGATAAATGGGGGGAATGGGAACCTCTTTGCGATCACTGTGAGCTTCTGGAAGAGCTGGTGTGCCGAGGTGTTGGCATGGTAGTGCATGATGGCTCTGTCCACGGCATGCTGCACTGCCAGGAAGCCCTCGTGGATGTAGCCTGAGTGCAGAGACAGAGCACAGTTGTGTTGTGGGTGCCGTGCTGCCTGCTAGAGAGCTACATGCCCTCAAAGGCACTAGGGCCTCTAGGGGTCCCCAGAGGCAAAGACCCAGGACTTTATCTGAGCCCCTTTCTGTGGCCGCCAATGGCATCCAGCACTATTCAGTGGTCCCATGAGAGAAGGGAGAAAACATGTCACATACTGACAGCAAACAAGAGTGATATCATTGTCACTTCCATTCCATAATTAACATGACACAAACTTGCTAAGTTTGAGGCCAGTCTGAGCTACATAGTGAGAGCCCATCTCAAAACCAAACAAATAAATAAAAGGTTAGGGGAAGTACAAACAGCAAAAAGATCTGAGGAGCAGGACAGCATTTCCCACATGTAGTGAGAGTAATGGGTCCTGAGTGTTGTCCCAACAGCCAAGAGAAAGAAGCTGATGGCCCTGAAGTCCACCTGACTCCAAGTTGGAGGCAGCTGAGACCAAATGTGGAGTCGGAAGAGAAGGTTCTGGTGAGTGGGTGTTTCTTAAGGCCATGTAACTACCATCAATTCAGTAGCTAAAAACAATAGGAACAAGTTATCTAACAGCATGGGAGGCTGGGAGTCCAACACTTGTGTCTCCTGAGTTAGAATCCTGGAGTCAAGAGGGCTATGTTCCCTTCTGGGCAGCAGGGGAGACTCTTTCCTGAAATTTTCCAGTTTGTAGCAGTCACCTGTGGTCCCTGACTTGTCCCTTCCTCCTCTTTCATTTGTTCATTCTTTCTTTTCTTTGTTTTTTTTTGTGCTTTCGAGGCAAGCAGCAGCACCACTGAGCTAAATCTCAGGCCCTTCTTTGTTTTTTTGAGATAGGGTCTTGCTATATAGTTTAGGCTGGCCTTGAACTCACTGTGATCCTCCCACCTCAGTGCTGAGGTTATAGGCATGCACCACCACATCCAGATTACTGTCTGCTTCTAAGGACCCTAGAGATGACACTGGATCCTGGAGGATAACTGATAATAATTCTGCCTTCTTTTTGGTCCTGGAGATTAAACTTCATGCATATAAGACAAATATTCTACTACTGAGATACATCCCCAGTCCTTTTTCTTTTTTGTTATTTGTCTCAGTAAGGTGTCTAGCCTGACCTTGAACTTATGATCCTCCTGTCTCAGCCTCTTGAGTGCTGGAATTTCAGGTATATGCCATATCAGGCTTGATCTTGCCATTTTAACATCAGCTGACCAGCACCCTTAATTCCCTTCTGTCATGTACCCTGACATGGTCATAGGTTTCAAAGACTAGGATATGGATGACTTGGGGGCTATGACTCTGTGAACTGCAGCCTCCAACCTGAGTTGCTTTCTCAGTGGCAGGCAGGCTCTGTGGGCAAGTCACTGGAAGAGCTTCAAGTGCTTTGTGACTTCTCCTAGCTTGCTCTTCTGGACACCCTAAAGGAGTCTATGCCTTCTCTCTGTCTGGGGTCAGTGTCACAAGGGGAACAAGGCCTGGGAGAAACAAGGCCCAAGGAAGGGCAGGCTTGGCACTGGGAGAGAAAAGGCAGCCTGAAGCTCTGTGGTCTGAACCTCAGCGATGGAGAGGGGAGATGGCGTGCAGGTATAGGTGGTGGCTAGACTATCAAATGTCCCCTGACACAGAACTGCTGGTTGCTGGGCTGCAGCATTTAGAAGAGAAAAAGGCAATATGACAACCACACCCTAAGGCAGGGAAAGCATATGTGTATGGTCTTCTGTCTCCTTCAGGTTTTAGGGCATCTTAACAGCAGATGCTTAATTATATCACCTTTTAGGTGTGTCCAGGGTGATGCAGGGTGGAGGTTTCATTCTCATCTTCACACCAAAGCTTCAGAGCAGCTGATGATATCCCTACTAGACAGTCATGGACACCAAGCCCCAGGGAGTCACACAACAGGTGAGGAGTACAGCTGAGTGAGATCCTGAGTACTCATGTCATGTCTTTTCATGACATCACATTGTCTCCCGGACAAATACTCTGCTCTCACTCACATATTGTCCTCTCTGGAGATTTTGCCATTGGCTATGTGGTTTTCATCTTTAGAACTCTGTGCTACTCACTATTCCCAGGCATGAAGCCATCATGATGTATCAATTACTTTCCCCTTTGGAAATGTTTATGATCATAAAGGTATGGTGAACATGTTTGTGCAGGTGGATTTTCTCCTTCTTTGAGGCAATTTTGGGAGTTAAATTCTTTCATCAGGATGTGGGGGCCTGATGGATGGATATCTGGAGTGAAAGCAGGACTAGAACTGTCCTTCTTCATGGCAATACTTATCTCTTGGGGGCTTTGAGTTTTTCTTTAACTTGTAGGAGTCCTTTTTATAAAGAAGACATTGGCCTTTTGTCATCTGCTGTAAATGTTTTCCTGTCTCTTGTTTGCTTTTAAAGTCAGCCCTGGGTTTTTCTTTTTTGGTAAATTCTGAGTTTGTACATAATGAAGTCTTTTAGTCATTTTCTATTTTTCTATTGCTTTCAAGATTTGGAAATTTTTCTCCAAAAATTTGAGTTGAGGAGCTCTAGCCTGGCATCTGGCTAGAGCAGCCAACATCTCTAGTTGCAGGGTTTAGGCAGCTGGTATGACAGCTGGACAGTGCTTCTCCAAAGCCTCAAGTTAGGTGACCTGTCTAGGACCTCATTTTGGAACTTCTCACCTCCCATATCTCAACTACTTCATCTCTGTTTCTCTTCTGGATTTAATATCTTACCTGTAAGCACCAGCTTTAGGAAAGGCCCTAGCACGAGAAATAGGAGTCTCTAATCACTGTTGCCTGGAAGCTGCCTCCTTCCTGGTACTTAGGGTCTCACAGTCAAGCTCCACAGAGCCTTTCACCAACACCTCCAATGTACTCTGTCTCCTGCCAGACCTGTGGAAAACTGTGCTTTCTAGAACCCTTGGACTTCTGCCCAGAATCTACAGTTGGTCTTAGTCCAAGGGTTAATGCTGGGTCCTGGGTCCTGGGTTCCAGGTACTTTTTTGGTAGGGTTTTTCGGTACTGGAGATCGAATTGGGGTCCTTGAGCTTGTGAGGCAGGCAGTGGAACCACTGAGCTAAATCCCTGGCCCGGTTCCAGGTACTTTTTGGCTTTCTCTAGCTTGGTTCCAAGACGTGTTCATGTTTCAGAAGAGCCAAATATGTCAACTGATGGCCAAAGCTACAGGGTACAGACCACAGCATACACTGAGAGAGAATAAGAGACTCAAGATCCTACTTTGACACGAGTTACTGATTTCAAGTAAACTATGGCTCAGTTACACACAAGGACTGCAGACTTTCAAAAGCCTAGTCTATTATACACAGACTGGGACAGAGAAAGAGAAGAAAGGTAAAACCACTCCAAAAAAGTGAATACAAACTCAGGAATCCTAAAAACTGAGAGACAAATGTGTCATTCAAGGATGTATGTCTTCAGGGACACACAGGGAGTGCCACTGCTCTTTTCAAGGCATATTTTTAGCCTTTCAGAAGCTAGTTTTGTTTGTTTTGGGGGTTTTTTGGTACTGGGGATTGAACTCGGGTCCTTGTGCTTCAGAAGCTAGTTTTACTCAATGTTTCTTCCTTCTCCTACAAACAAAAGATAAATGTCCCTAAGAAGTATTCGTGCAGAGAGATAAAGTGGGTTCACCCTACTTTCATTACTCAGCAGCCTGAGGCTGGTAAAGGGCCCCTAAAAGTGCTTCTTACCAGGCTCTCCACCGTCAGCGGATGTAGGCTCTCTTGGTCCTGGGTTTGGGAAAAGCGGAAAAAGGGAAGTGGTGTGCCAGCCTTCTGTCTCCTTCAGGAAAAAGTTGCCTGTTTGAGTCCACATGTAATTTCTCCGTGTGTAACTGAAGCGTAGGTGATATTTCACCTGTGGAAACAAAAAGAAAATAAATTGTTCTGAGGGATTCAGAGTAGACACATGGGTCCAGTGAGGGTAAATTCTCAGGCCTCTAATTACCAAGGCTGGCATCACAAGAAACTTACCACAGCCCACCTAGAAAATGTGCCAGCAGCCTCAAAAATGTCAAAGGGAGTGGTACCATCTAGCAAGGGCAGAGAACCCCACAGGGGTACCTTTGAGGGGTTTGTGGTCACTCCTCTGTGGCCATCTAGCAACACGAATGTCATATGAGATGGATGCACCAGTGACCACCACCTATGCAACATCAGTGAAGGCACATTAACATCATGAGAGATGGTTTCCCAATCTTAATGCTGTCAGGAAAGAAAACAGCTTTGAGTGTGTGTGTGTGTGTGTGTGTGTGTGTGTGTGAAACAGAGAGAGAGAGAGAGAGAGAGAGAGAGAGAGTTTTACTGGTGACTGAACCCAGGGCTTTTGTGCTAAGCTACATCCCCAGCCCTTTTTATTTTTATTTTGAGACGAGATCTCATTAAGGTGCCTATATGAGGCTCAAATTTATAATCCTCCTGTCTTAGCCTCTGAGAGTGCTGGGATTACAGATGTGCACCACCATGCCCAGCCCAAGACCAGTAATACCTTTCATGAAATGAGACAACCAGGGCCGGGGATTTAGCTCATGGTTCCAGCGCCTGGCTCCAAAGTGCAAGGTCCCGAGTTTGATCCCCGGTACCAAAAAAAAGAAATGAGACAACCAAAAGGGGCCTGAAGTGAGTGTCAATGGGTGGGTAGATTTTCTAAACTGCCCTGGGACAATAGGTTAAAATGTCACCAGGCTCCCTTCCTGGGGACAGAGTGGTGATACTGGACCTAGAAGAGAGTTTAATGTTTACTTCCAGGCAGGCAGGGGTCTAAGGAAAAGCAGCTTTGTTTGTAGATGGAGTTAGTTATGAGGTGGGCCATACTCACCGCCAGTGGCAGGGGCTCCTTGCTGTGGCTGGAAATGTTCTCAAAAACTACAGCAGCCAGCACATTGGAGGAATGGTTGTTATACCGGATATAGTCCTCGAAGTCCTTCTCAGAGGGAAAGCTGTGCACTGTGAACCAAGCATTGGAGCTGTGAGTTTTCCAACCATCTCTGCACCCTGGAAAGCGTGGGGATGTCATGCCACTTGAGGTAAAAACACAGTAAACTGACAAGACTCTTCAAGGCTCTGTAAACCTTCTCTGAGATCAAGTGGCTTTGGCCTTGGCAGAGAGACATAGACATAGATGGGTAGAACCAACCGTCAGGACCAGGTCCTGGACTCCTGCCATGGTTTAGAGTTGAGCTATACACAAGACTGGCAGCAAGATGGAGTCACAGAAAACTTGTAAACACCCTAGATTGGAGTCAGCCATGGATAGCTTTTCTCTCTCATAACCATCAAGGCATGTTTAAAAAACTGGAGTGGATACTAATTCCAGTGATTTTTATGTCACTTCAGTCCTATTTAACGTGAAGTAATTATTTGGTAGGGGCCAAGGAACACCCACTAACTGCTGCAACACTGAGCTCAACAAGCCACAGGTGGTGTGTACCAAAAGGAAAAGGAACAATAGTTTTATCCTAAGGGGAAGATCTAGAAAAGATGGCTAATATGTTTCCTGGCATTCCCCTCAGCAGGCTCTCCACTCTCTCTCACTTTCTTCTTGAGTTTTTTTTGGGGGGGGCGGGGGTTGAGGCAGGGCCTCACTGTGTAGTCAAGGTTGGCCTTGAATTCATTCACTATGTAGCCCAGACTAGCCTCGAACTTGCAGTGATAATGCCTTAGCTTGCCGAGTGCTGGGATTACAGGCATGTGCCACCATACCCAGCTCTCTTTCTTTTTGTACTGGGGATGGAATACAGGGCCTTTTTTATTTTTTTATTTCTGAGACAGGGTCTTGCTAGGTCACTAAGTTGCTCAGGATGAGCTTGAACTTGTGATCCCTTTGTCTCAACTCCCAGAATGCTTAGATTACAGGTGTGTGTCACCATGTTCAGTTCTAATGACCTTTAAATCTTCCCTCCAAAATTGTATCTCAGAAAAGATCCTTTGTGCTGTGCACTAAAACTGTGCTTTGCTCTTGTAATTAAAGTGTTTTCCTTGGCTAAATCCACTCAGCTCCCTTACCTACTGGCATATGTAGCTACAGACCCTGATATGGCTAACATATGTCACATATGCTACTTTACTGGGCTTCTCTGCTCTAGACAGGTACCCAGACTCCTGAGCCCCACTTTTTTTTTTTTTTTGGTACCAGGGATCGAACTCAGGTCCTTGTGCTTGCGAGGCAGGCAGGGGAACCACTGAGCTAAATCCCTGGCCCCTAAGCCCCATTTTTATAACGAGATATGGACAAAAGGGAGTCCAAGGATTTACGAGCTAGCACAGTCAATGAGAGGAGAAATTGTGCGGTCTTAGGCCACAGGTTTTTTTGTTATTGTGTTTTGTTAGTACTGGCAATTGAACCCAGGCCCATCCCACTGAGCTACAGCCCCTGGCCCTTTTAATTTTTAATTTTTATTTTTATTTTGAGACAGGGTCTTTTAAGTCATTAAGTTGCTCAGGGTGGGCCCAAACTTCTCATTCTCCTGTCTCAGCCTCCCAAAATTCTGAGATTACAGTTATGTGCTACCTTACCAGGCTAGGCTACAGCTCTTAACCAAGCTCTTTCCTGCATCCTGGGACCTGAATCCCATGTACGCAGTCTGAGACAATAGCATCACCGCAATCCAGACCTGTAGCCATCAGAACCCCTCCAACATTTCCTGGTGCCTACAGTGGTCTCACCTCTTATGTTGATCACCAGCGCCCTTCTCACTGACTCTGTGATGGTCTTTGCAGCAGCACTGTGTGAAGGGATGTAGGCCAGCTCCCAGGTGCCCCTTGGCGGAGGGAAGTTGAAAAAGAGGGGCAGCGCCTGGATGGACTGGCCAGGGTAGACAGTGGCATTGGGCACATTTTCCGACTGGATCTTCAAGCGAAGCCAAATCAGGATCCCAGAAAACAGCAGGGGTAGAAAGAGTTCCAGGACTGTCACTAGGACCTTCCTCTTCTAGAAGAGAAATAATCATTGCTGCTGATGGTGTGCTCCTCCCTTCAGGGTGTCCCCCAGAGTTTCTGGATCAGCCAGATTCTACAGTCACCCATCCTCTGGGGCTAGACCCACCTGCAAAGTGTAGTTCTTCCACAGCAAGAGTACCAGCTGCCGTAGCACTGCCATCCTGTCACCAGCGGGGACACCCAGCACTAACCATGGACCAAAGATCAAAAGCTTAGATGTGTGATGAAAACGTAATCATTGGTTTCTGGGGAAGAGCTGCAAATCTTCTTCCTCCATGTGACTCACTTCTGCCATCTGAACTCCAAATGTTCCCAGAGAGAAAGGCATGCGACTTTGTGCCACGCTAATACCCTAACACTCCATTCCATCTGTCTGAAGAGCATGTGCTCTTTTGAGAGACTGCCTTGTTTCTCAACAACATGCTACTCATGCAAACTGCGACTGCTATAGTGGCATTTATCATCTGATCAACTCTATTTAGATATTCTCTGTAGTAAACATGCATTTGTGACTTATCAGCAAATATTCAGGCTCATGGAATTCCCCTCCCTGACTAGCTTCATTTCCACCTAACACAGGAAAAGAGAACCAGGAAAGAGGAGAACTCAACTTAGTATCCTGGGTGTGGGTGATTTTTAAGACGTGGAGAGAGATATAAGGGGAAGGGAAGGCCAGGAATTCTGGCCCTAGATGGCCTTGTCCACCCAGGAGCAGGTCAGGGAAGGCAGACATGTATGAACGATCAATCATCCTCTCCTGCCTTGAATCTAAGGATCAGTTTTTTCTGCTGTTATTACAAATATTGGAATCTGATCCTCCACTACATAAGAACAGCCATTTTTACTTCTACTGATTGTCCAATGAAAATGTATACCAAGAAAAAAATCTATCCTATATTACATATAATTTTGGGGGAGTACTGAGGATTGAACTTGGGGCCTTTGCCCTGAGGGACATCCCCAGCCCTTTTTAATTTTTTATTTTGAGGCAGGGTCTCAATAAGTCACTAAGTTGCCTAGGCTAAGCTCAAACTTGTGATCCTCCTGCCTCAGCCTCTCAGAGTGCTAGGATTACAGGCATGTATTACCAAACCTACTTACATATAATATTTGAATTCAGGGCTGGGGATTTAGCTCAGTGGTTTCACCGCCTGCTGCGCAAGTGCAAGGACCCGAGTTCAATCCCCGGTGCCAAAAAAAAAAAAAAAAATGAATTCAGCACATATAACTGGGAGAAATATCTGTCATGAGATTATCAAACACAAGTGATAGCAGAAACAAGAGCTTAGATTTATAAAGGTACCACTCACATTTTATAAACCCATTTTACTAAATTTCAAATATAGCTGCTTACCTGTTTGAGAAGTAAATGGTCTACTAGCTCAGGTAGAGTCCACAATGCCTAGGATCAGAAGGATCTTGTTCCAAAAGCTGATGGCATGAAGGCCAAGTGCATAGACCTACAAGGGAGGGAAGGTGTACTAGCCACAGGAACTCCTGGTCTATGTCCAGCATTGAGAGCTGCAGGCAAATAGAGAGGAACACTTCCCACTCCAGCACCCTCCAAATGGGGAAAAGGCTCGTGACTCACAGTGAGAGAGTTTCAAGTTCAGTTAATTAGCTCCATGTTCAAGGCTAATACTAACCAAACACCACCCACCAGTCAGGTTAGGCCAGTAGAGTAGAAGTTAGTGAATAATTCATTAATGAGTTGAGCTAACACCACTATCAGCATGACTCCCTGGAGCTGTGGGGCACGGGGTGAGGGGTTATTATTATTATTATTATTATTTGGTATTGGGGATCAAACACAGAACCTTGCACTTGCAAGGCAGGCAGCAGCACCACTGAGCTAAATCCCCAGCCATTATTATTTTTTTTAATGATCTATTTTACTTTTCGCTTTGGTCAGTGGAAAATAATTTCCATTAAAGTTCTTCTTGCATGCTCTATTTATCTCTCTCTCCCTCTCCCTCTATTTCTCTCTTAAATACTAAAACTTTCTTTTTTTCAAGCTGCTGATATCTAATACTACACAGAATTTTGCTTTCAAGAGTAGCCAAAAAATTAATTACAAATTCATCTAAGATAAAAGTTTTATTAGCCATATGGTTAACATGTGAAAAAAGCTAAAACAATGTGAAGCCCTATTAAATGGCATCTTAATAAATTATCCCAACACTTTTTAAAAATCAGTGAGGGCTACTATGTAGCTCAGTGGCAGAGCACTAACCTAGCATGTATGAGGCCTTGGGCTCCATTCCTAGCACCAAATAATAAACAAATAAATAAAATTAATAAGGTGGAAAAATCTTCTTAAAATCAGCTGGAAATTAATAAAGGAGCAGTAACTTAATGACATAGGCCGATCCTGTGGTGTGTGAAAGGTTTCCAGGAGTGGTTTAGGTGAGAGGGGGATGGGGTGCCTCTGGTCAAGGCCAATTCAAACGGGCATCTGGTCTGGCTGAGATGAACTTTCTCTTTCCACCAAGACAGGAATATAAAACGGTGACAGTTTTAAAACTGTTCTGATTAGAAAAGTAGCTTCCTTTTCAGGAAAAGGCTGGCCAAGAAAGGAAACATCCCGATGCTCACTTCTACTCCTCCAGGGCAGTGAAGGACACACTATCCTCTCCTACTCCCCAACTTACATGAGTCCCAATTGAGGCTGGACACAGGTGCTCCTTGGGGCTATGGGCAGACTGGCCAGGTGAGGGTGGCACTGCACAGAGGGCTCTGGAGTGGGGCCAGCAAACTTTTGGAGTGTAGCAGGGAGGCCTTGGGGTACAGGAGTGCTATGGCCTCGAGGAACATCAGGAGACACCTGCAGCTCACAGGCATGACTTTCTGGCACCTTTGGGCAGACAGAGGGTGCTTGAGCATAAATGGAAAAATAATCACAAAACACCTCTTACCAAGTTAGAAAGTAAAAGAGCAAAATGGGTTGCAAATATGTTACTTAACACAGCAGATCTGATAAAGAGCACACAGGCCGGGGTAGTGCTTAGCTCTCTCTGGTACATAAGACAAGAAACTTGTGTATTCTCAACTTTTATACTCATCAGCTCCACATTCTGGTGGCCTTTAATGTGATTCTGGCTCCTGCTATCATCACACCTGATGGATGAAAACCAAGCTCACAGAGAAAGGAAGCTGCAGGGTCAGTTCAGCCACTGGCCTGTTTTAATCTACATCTGTGCTCTCAGCCACTATCCTATGTATCTAATTCTTCTTTCCTGTGTATCCTACAGAAAGTGAACATCCTTCTTATATTTTATATATCACTCCTAGAATGTGCGACTAGAGATCAATAGGGAAAAAAGTATCCCTCAGCCCTACCATCCCTACAGAGACTTTATTTGCTCTGGTGTAACCTAGCACCCTGATTGTTGCTTTGTCCTTCCTTGCTGGGACTCAATTAAGTCTCAGTGACTTATCTAACTTCTCAGAGAGTTACATTTGTGTCTCTTCTGTCTGGCCAAAGGAATTTTTTGTTGTTGTTGTTGCAGTACCAGGGATTGAACTCAGGATCTTGCACTTGCCAGACAGGCGCGGTGCCACTAAGCTACATCCCTACTCCTGGGGAAAGGAATTTAAAGGAGGAGATCCTGCAGTTACAAAATCTGGAAAGCTTTCTGGTTGCGAAAACCGATGTATACAAAAGAAGGAAGTTAAAGTTCCTTAAAACACTCAACACTGGTGGCACAGAGAGTCCCCAGAAGTGGTGATGGCTGAGATCCAGGACCAGCCCAGGGGCCCCACCAGCTACTTTAAGGCAAACAGAGATTTGGCCACTTGCAATGTAAAGCTGCCAAAAGTGTGCTAAGAACATCTCACTGAAGAGGTCTCACCGCACTCCTCCTGGGGACATAACCAGGAAGGGGAAGGCAGAACTCCCCCCAGATTCCCTACTAACAAGCTTGCTTACTATTAAAATATTAAACATTACACAAGGCACTGAGTATTTCAATGTTTGCTTTTTAGATGGAGCAATGGAATGGGTGTAGAATGAGTGCATAATGTGGGCTCCTAATCTCTGAGAACTCTCTTGGTGGCATACAGGACTTCTCTCAAAATGATCTTTCCCATCACTGTTATTAGCTTGGGAGCTATGGGTGGTGTCAGGTCATGAGCACACTGGGTGCTCTGCTCAGCAGCAAACTGGAGGAATCCCAAACACCTCCTTCTGTATGAGTGAGTGCGTGTGTGCGTGTGCGTGTGTGTGTGTGTTTCTTTTTCCAATGGGTTTGAATGTGCCATCCCACCTTCCCTCCCTCTGCAATGCTGGGGCTTGAACCCAGGGCCTCACACATGCAAATGCTCCACCACTAAGCTATAGTCCCAGCCCTGCTATCTAATTTCCATCTTCCTATTCAAATGAAGCTCTTGTGGTTGTGTGTCTGGAGGGCACTGTCAATGCTTCTAAGAGAGATGCAGTGCTGGTGGCGGCAGCAGCAGGAGGTGGGTGGATGGGGGCTCCAGACCAGTTCACAGAAGTGTACAGGGCCCCACTGCAGAACATAAGAGTCAGCATGCCATGTGTTCCTGCAGTATCCTCAGCATAGGCACACCTGAGGAAAGAGCCAGCCTCTGTAAAGGCATGGCCAGATCTCCCAAGGTTTTCCAAAGACAGCCAAGGACCATGGTTCTGCTCACTTTACCACAGGCGTGCAACTGAGAGGTGCCATGTAGGCAGCACTGGCCATGCTCAGTGTGTTTCACTGGGACCTTGCCCCGCTTGAAATGCTTTTAGGACACAGGGAACCCCAAACTATCAGCTGGATCAAAGGTCTGTGTGTGTGCCTGCTGAAGAAAGCAGGATAGGTATTTAATAAACATTTGCTGGTAGCCTCTGTGGCCTTTATGATACACAAGACAAAAAGCATCTATTCATTCAACAAACTTTTGCCAAGTGCTTACTGTGTGATGGGGACTTGTACTAGGTGCTAATAAAATTGATAATGTTCTCAATCCAAGGCGCTCACAGTCTAGGAATGCTATAAATGAAGCTAGAATAGTATCACAAGGTTCTGAGAAGATAGGAATTATGCACACATATGAGAGAGAGAGAGAGAGAGAGAGAGAGAGAGAGAGAGAGAGAGAGAGAGAGAGCGAGAGGCAGAGAGAGGGTCAGAGACCAGTCTTGAGAGGGGAGGGCAATACAGGATCGTTGAGAAGCAAAAGAACACATGTGGGAAACAGCAGTTTGGTCTAAAAAATGCACATGGACATGTTGGGAACAGCAGTAGCAGGGAATTAGTCATAAAATAAAGCAGACCCAGTTTCATGTCACCAAGACCATGGGCATGTTCCCATGTGAAGCAATCCTGGAGGCTGTGTAGATTTGTTCAAATTTTTACCCAGTACATGATCTTTTGGAGGGTGGAGTGGCACACATAGTAAAGAGTTGAAAATGTTCAATTTGATGGATTCTGCAGATGAAATGCTCAAACACCAATAAATACTATAAAAACAGGGGTGGGGGGCTGAGAAGAGCAAGCACATTTATCTAGTGTGGACCTCATCTCTGAACCCTATCATTGGTCTCCTTGTGGGGTGGGACAATGGTAGAATGATGCAAAATTCTATTTGTAAGTATATTTCCTTAAAAATGAGAAAAATTAGATTTACTGATATTCAATACATCTATGGATTCTGGCACTCTTGGTGGCCTATCAGCCTTGGCGTCCTGACAGAGGACGATCCTACGACACAGGGGCTGGGAGGGTGATGCTGGGCCCTCACCCATGAATTTACTTAAGCATCTCAGATATACTGGAGTTTTTATGCTTTGAGATATGCTTGTGTTTAATTTTTTAAAAGACACTTAAATACCCAAAGCTTTACAATACTTTGCAACAATCTAGGAAGTGACCACAGTAACTTTTGGAGGGGTACTGGGAATTGAACCCAGGGTCTTCACATTGGCTACATCCCTAGCCTTTTATTTTTTATTTTTTATTTTTCCTTAAATTCTTTCCTAGCCTTTTAAAAACTTTGACACCAGCTGGGGATTTAGCTCAGTGGTTCCGGCGCCTCCCTCACAAGTGCAAGGTTCTAAGTTTGATCCCTGGTACCAAGAAAAAAAAAATTGACACTAGGTCTTGCTCAGTTGCCCAGGCTGGCCTTCACTTGCTCAGCTTCTCAGGTAGCTGGGATTAAAGACTTATGCCATCATGTCCAGCTGAAGACTTTTTTTTAAATGTCTGCAGTAGTGTGCCAACTAGCTTTTTTTCTTTTAAACAAATACAACCAAATTGTTCCTTCAAGGAAAAGGTGACAATATGTGAGTGTTACAGCTTTTCAGAATAATCTGTGCCAAGAACAAAGCATTTATGAACATGTGTTGTGCTGGACATGTGTTATGGTGTGGAATCCAAGAAGCCCCCAGAGTTTCAGCTAGGTCCTCAACTTAGCTGTATAGGGATGTGGTGAAACCTTAAGAGGTGGGGCATACTGGGAGGTTTTTAGGTCACTGGGAGCACGCACTTGAAGGGGAGAATGGGACCCCAGCTACCTTCTCTTTCTCTCTTGCTTCCTGGCCATGAGGTAAGCAGCTCTGTTCCACCAAGTACTTCCCATCATGATGTATAGGCCCAAAAGTAAAGGGGCAACTGATCGTGGACTGAAATCTCTGCAACTGGGAGCCAAAATAAACTTTTACTCTTTATAAGTTAACTTATCTTAGATATTTGTTACAATGATAGGAACATGACTAATACATTGCCTAACACAAGATGCTCTCATCTCCTTCCTTGGCTCCTTCTTTCTCTACTTCCTGGCTGCCATGATATCAGCAGTTTTTCCTCCACCCAGACCCTTCTACCATGCCTTCTTGCATTGGAGGTAGCCAATCATGGACTGAAACTTCTGAAAAATGTGAGTCATGGCTGGGGATTTAGCTCAGTGGTTACGCCGCCTGCCTCGAAAGCGTAAGGTCCTGAGTTCGATCTCCGGTACCAAAAAAGAAAAAATGTGAGTTAAAATTAACCTCTCTTCCATTGGATATTTGTCCTAGCAATGAGGAAAGTGACTAATGTCAGGAGCCATTCTACAAAATTTTGGGGAAAAATCATTTCATAATTAAAGTATGATTATATCTGTCTAAGATCCAATATTGGTCACATTGCCAGCGAGCCGGCTATGGTATCTGGAAACATAACTCCATGTACCTCCAGTCACAAGTTGAGGCCTCAATGGTCCTGGGATACTGTGATGCTCAAGGGGAAGAGTACATCAGCTGAAGACATCCTGGTTCTTTGAGAACCCAGTAGTAATAAAAAATAAAAAAAAAGAGAAAGGTTCCACCTGGGGAAAGGACAGATTCCTTATTAGCCTGCTATCTCATCCCACCTACTATTGTAAGCATGCTCTCCTTGCCACTCTCATCAACATAAGATCCTCATCAACATAGGATTACCACCACCCATACTCCCTCCGATTATTGTGTGCCCCCATTAAACAGTGGCTTGCTCGGAATGCCTTTGTCTTTGCCCACTCTGAAGCACTGGCCTCCCAGCTCCCCATGTACTATGAAATTACACAAGTCTCTATTGTCTGTCTTTCTTTAGCCTTCAAGGTTCCCCCTTTCTAGGCAGTGGGAGGATTGATTGCCCTCCAACAGACTAAGACACCAGTGATGCTACAAGAGTACCATCTATACAAGCGTACCAAAAAGCCTTGGAAACCAGAATCTCCACCTTCCCCAATAGCCTCAAAACACAGACAAGCCCCAATTCATCAAGCTTTTTTATGACTGTTGAATAGGATTGAAAAACAAATACATACTCAGGCCACAAAGCATAGTCTATGTGCCCGTATGAGGCCTATAATGTTTACCTGTAAATGCCACAAGAATTGTGAATTGAAATAAACAGAACATTTATCTAGGCCTGGTGGTACATGCCTGTAACCCCAGCTACTGGGAGAATGAAGCAGGAGGATCACAAATTTAAAGCCAGTCTGGACAACTCAGTGAGACCCTTTATCAAAAATAAAATTTTATGGGCCGGGGATTTAGCTCAGTGGTTTCACTGCCTGCTGCACAAACACAAGGACCCGAGTTCACTCCCTGGTACCAAAAAAATAAATAAAATAAAATAAAATAAAATTTTAGGCTGGGGATTTAGGTCAGTGGTTTCACTGCCTGCTGCACATGCGCAAGGACCCGAGTTTGATCCCTGGTACAAAAAAATAATAATAATTTAAAAATAATAATAAAATTTTGAAGGGGCCAGGGATTTAGCTTAGTGGTTCCACCGCCTGCCTCGCAAGCACAAGGTCCCGAGTTTGATCCCTGGTACCAAAATAAATAAATAAAATAAAAATTTAAAAAGGGCTGGAGATGTAGCTCAGTGGTAGAGGACTTTCCCAGCGTGTACAAGACCTGGGGCTCAATCCCTACTACCACAAAAATTAAATAAATACATTAAGTCCCCAACTTACAAACATTTGAGTTGTGAACTTTCATACATATGAACAGACCTTGTATTATGAACATTTGTAGATGTGAACAAATTGTGAAAGTAGCTCACATGTCTGCAGACACTATCACAGTTGTGTTGCTGGGTGCTTACTTTACAGTACGATGGCGTACAGTATGCTTGTGTGTGTTTGGTTTTTTTATGCTTTACATTGCATATCTGTATCAAAGGTGAGTAACTCACTTTGTCAAACTTACCAACAAATGTGAGTTAATGTTCTTCCTGAATGGAGCTCATTTGTAAGTTGAAGACTTACTGTAATCTTTAAAAGCCAGAACTTTGAACCAGGCTTTCAAATGCTGGAACTTAGGTTTCACCAAGAGTTTATAAAGGGGGTGGAGTTGATCACATGGCTTTCATTTTACAAAGCATGCTTATTGACAGTATTCGTATCACTAATGTGTTGAAAAAATTAATCATGTTTATTTCACCTTTCACCTTTTTTTTTTTTGGTACCGGGCATTGAACTCAGGACCTTGTGCTTGCGAGGCAGGTGGCGGCACCACTGAACTAAATCCCTGGGCCCCATGTTTCATCTCTTTAAAAGGCCCAGATTTGGGCTGGGGATTTAGCTCAGTGGCACTGTGCCTGCCTCACAAGTGCAAGGTCCTGAGTTTGATCCCTGGTACCAAAAAAAAAAAAAGGCCCATATTTGTGGATATTTCTATGTCTATAGTGTCAGAGTAGTAGCATATGGCTATAATTTATAATTTAAAAAGTAACATATGGGAATACACAAATTTTTTTACACAGCAGTATATAAGAAAACAACATTGAGCACAACTTGTTTACACAGTGGTCCTTGTGAGGATGAAGCAGGAAGAAATCTACAAGTCACAGTCATTGTCCTTGAGCTCCAGGATGCCAGATCTGAGGCTGGGTGGTCTGTTCTGCAGTCCAAGTGGAGACTCAGCTCTCTGGGTCACTCTTACTACCACATACTCTGTCCAGGGCTGGGCCATAAGATCCTGGTGAACTTATTTGTACTTTGAACCAAAGATGTGGCCCAAAGAGGGGTCTTGGGAGAGAGTGCCACAAAATCTGCATTGCTACCTGCTTTCCTTACCGTTGTTGTGGCCTTGGTCCTATTCCCTGTTCAGCAAGACTTTCTTCCTTCCTAGGTGTATGAAATGAGATAATGAGGCACCAAGAATCCCCAGAGAGAGGTAACTATGGATGTTCTGTAACAAGCAAGGCAGCAAGGGGCTTATTCGAGTGTCTATCTCCCTGATGTCTTGAGCTATCCAGGTAAAGGGCACTACCAGCAAGGATGGGTCAAGAGACCTTTTTCCACAGGATGAGGGTCTCCAGCACTCTATCTACTTTGAATACCACCCAACACATCTTGCTCTACCTGTCAAAACCTATCTATCATTTCCTGGATGTTTCCTGGTTCCTTCCTTGTGAAGCACCCTGATAAGCCTAGTGTAAGGGTTCTTTGGCTTGGTGGCATAATGGTATGTTCTGGGGTTTTTCAGACAGAAATAGACATCTGATACCCATCTTCAGAGATTCTGAGCTCTGATCTGCACCTGGGAATGTTTTCCTGGCCAGTTCCAATTGGGCAGCCTGGGCTCACCTCGGTTCCTGTTAAAGCCACGTTTCCTCCACTTCTGAGACCTGTGGCACTTATCTCATTCTGCCTTATGCCACAGTTACTTGTGAATAAATCACCCTTTTAGCTCCACTGTAAAATCCTCAAGAGCAAAAGCCATGTCCAGTTATTTTTGATTATGCATTGCTTTGCCCAATAGAGTAGCCATGGGCAGACCCCAGAGTTCTAGAATGTTGCCCCTGGACAGACTCATAGCAGAGGAGATTCCTGGCATTGCAGGAAACAGGGATAGAGGAGAAACTGAAAACTTGGATGACTAATCTGGGTTCCCAGAGATGTATGATTCCAGGTTCCCATGAGACTGCCTGGCATGGCTGGGGAAGGCAAGCGGCTTGTGAAAAACAACTCCAGCTACTCACTCCTGCTCTAAAAGGCTGTCTCATGAGAATGGTGGTAGGTCACCTAGAGAGGGAAAGATGTCATCCTTATCTATCAGCTACAATGACAGTTGAATTAAAAAACAATTCTCCGAGAAGTTAAAAAAGAAAACAAGAGTGGGAGAAATTCCCATGGCTTCCATTTTTGCTGATTTTGCCCCTTTTTCTTGCATTTCCCGTGAGGCAAGCTTTCTGATAGCGGTCTTAGTTCTTTTTAAGTTTACCAAAGGCAGCACCAAAACTTTCTGAAAGAAATAGGATTGCTTAGGAGAGTGGAACTCAACCCTTTAAGCCTTGCCTGGGTCTCCACACTGCTACAGGGCCTCAGCCACTTACTCCAGGAGGATTTCCTGAGGGCCTGTTATATGCCAGGAGTGCAAATATCCACACAGTGCATCTATGCTTAACGAAGGTTCCAGACCAGGAGGGAAGGGGCAGGCGATAATACCCTCAAAGGCCAGCTCTCTTAGCGATGCACACAGTAAAGTGGCGGGGAGTTCACGAATGCAGCACAGTCAGGAGCACCTGCCCAGGCCTAGGTGTGGAAGGCAGCGCTGCTCTTGGGGCTTACCCTGTACTGGCAGGCACACCGACCCGGGCACCTGGGCTGTAGCTCTCCACTTCGGCAGGCCAGCCGCATACACCAGTGGTTCCCCGCCCTGCCCTGTACATAGGGGCATCGCCAGCCCACACCCCTGACCAGGCGCCCCCCCCCCCCAATCCGGCTCACAAGGCTGAGGCTCACGGTAATGGATTGAGGTGAATATAACAGAGCGGACTCGGACGTGGGACTTGGCAAAGCCAGCCGGAAACGCGCGGCGAGCTTGGTCCGCCGCAGCCAGGGGCGCAAAAGAGGGCGGGCTATCTGTCCACCCACTCGGGGCCGCACAGAGGCTCTCATGGGGGGGGCAGTACAGCGCAGCGGGGACACACCCAGAGCCGCCGCACCATAGGGGCAGGTCGGGGCACGGCTCTTGGTCAACCTGGCGAGACAGCGGCCAGCCAGCGAGGATGGGGCGTGGGCGCGAAGCCCCGAAGCCGAATGGCGAGTCCCGGCGGCACTCACCAAGCCTCAGCGCCGGGGCGACGGTGGCCGGCGAGCTGCCCTCTCGCGAGGTCCCCCCCTCGGCCTGGTGGTTCCGCTCCAGCTTCGCAGTGCAACAGCGGCAGTGACAAGCGCAAGGCCGCCCTGCAGGAAAGGGGCTCCTAGACCCGCGACCGCGGACAGACGAACCCTACAGCTCCGACTCCAGCAGGGGGCGCGCCAGCTCGCGCGTGCGCAGTGGGCTGGCCCTGCGGGTGCCGGGCCACCAGCGACGGTCTCCACCGCCCCAGCCCTGTGAAACCTGCGCCTGCGTACTGCCCGAAGCATGTGGCCCTCATCCCGCAGAGGGCGCCACGATTGCTTGTGCGCCAATCTCGCCAGAAAGCTCTGGATCCCAGCACCTGAATGTCTCTGGCGAGTTGTCACCCAGGATTTGGCAGAGGGCGCGGCACAGAACACATGCGCCATCTGCTGCCTCAGCCTTCCAGATTCTGTGTCTAGGCCACTGGTGGCGAACCTATGGGTCGTATACCGCAGGGGGCACGGGAATCCCTCTCTATCAGCACGTGAGCCAATTACCCTTCGCATCGCCCCAGCAGCTGCTGAGCATTCAGGTTTAATTGCGGTGTTGGCACTTTGCGATAAATAAGTGGGTTTTGGGTTGCAGTTTGGGCCCTCGGTCTCTAAAACGTTCGCCACCACTGGCCTAGGCAATATCCTATGCATATTTTATACGTCTGGTAGGAGGTGCTCCATACCATACATGTGCATTGGGTCTCCCAGGTTGTGTACAGATTTCCGAGTGTTCGTCCGCGCTTGCGCAGTGTGCAGCCTCTGTGTCTACTTTCAGCAGGTGGCGCGAGGCTGCGCGGCTGCTTGTCAGGTAGAGTGCTAGATGCCGGAGCCTGGTAAGAATCGTTTTGGCTACATGAGTTTAAACCAGTTGAACCGGGGAAAAAAAAAAAAAAAAAAGCAGTTGAACAGGGAATTCACTTTCAATGACCATTTTTTCTTTCCCTTTCTTCACTGTGTCTCTCGAAACCGCTCCCTGGGGCTTGCCACCACAAGGGAGGAGGCATTTCCCGCGTCTTTGGCCTTCCTGCTCAGACGACTGGTCTGGGGGAGGTAAGGGTGGAAAAACCTTCCAGAAGCCGGCAGTTAGGGTGAGGTGCCCTCTGGTCGACTGAAGAGGGTTTGGCGTTGGGGTATCAGGGTGGGGGTTGAGATTTGATCGGAAGGGTGAGTGGACAGGGTCTCTTCATGAGGGAGGGAAGGTTTGGGGTCAGGAGTCTGCCAGGCCTGGGCGGGGGTACTGCAGTGTCAGGTGCCCTAGAAGGCCAACAGCTGTTGCTGGTGGGTCTGGCCCATCCCAGAGCAGAGGCTATGGATTCTTCTGAGGTGACCCCAGCCCTGAGGCGATCCCTTGCTCCCAGACTATGTGAGGCAGGACTGAGTGTTTCAGGTATCACTGTGGTCACAGCTTCACAACTTTTTACACTGAGGCTGAGTTGCCTGACCTGGTGAGCCCAGAAAGTGGGAAGGGCCTTTGCTTTGTGCATTGACAGTTTGCCAGGCCTTGCACAGAGGAGGCTCTTGCCCAGTGTTTGTTAAATGGAATCACAGAGGCCTGGCTCAAGTCTTGGCCTGATCCCTAAATTGAAGTAATGAACTTCAATTTCCTGTCCCTAAAACTGAAATATAATATAGCAAATTCAAAAAAATAATTTGTTGTTGTTTTGCCTTTTTGTTTTTGAGGGTAAAATGAGAAAAGTGTCAGTTTAAGAACTTTGTCATGCCAGGGATTTAGCTCAGAGGCACCGTGCCTGCCTTACAAGTGCAAGGTCCTGAGTTCAGTCCCTGGTGGTGGGGGAGGGAAGGGGACTTTCCAATGATGCTTGGCACGTAAGTACCAAATAAATAGTAGTATAATATCAGTATGGCTACAATGAGCATGCAGAAAAGAGAAAAACAGCATGGAGGTGGATTATTAATGTGCTACAAACAGCTCAAAAACCCTTTCTCAGGCTGGGGATTTAGCTCAGTGGTTCCGCTGCTTGCCTTGCAAGCGAAAGGACCCGAGTTGATCCCCGGTACCAAAACAAAACAAAACACCACCCCCCCCAAAAAACTTAAATAATTCTCACCCTGAGCTCCCCACCTCCATCCCAGGCTCCTGGGGCAGTGAAGCTCAGCTGATCCTAGCACCTGGAAGGAAGCTCCCCGCCTCCATCCCAGGCTCCTAGGGCAGAGAGGGTGAGCTGGTCCCAGCAGCCGGAAGGAAGCTCCCCCACCACCATCCCAGGCTCCTAGGACAGAGAAGGTGAGCCATGTGGGCACCAGAAGCACCCCCCTTCCCCGTGGAAATGAGAAAACACATAAACAAGCCTCAAAAACAGACTTCTGGATCACCTACAGCAACTCCAAAGGGAAACGAGATGGAATCCTCTGATATTCAACCACCTGGACTCTCTGAACTGGCAACAAAAGAGGATCTGGGAAAAATGAAATCAGAAATAATTACTCAGATAACAGCAAAGATTTT
>NW_004624824.1:163863-254249 GCF_000247695.1 Heterocephalus glaber
TCTGTTTGTATCTGTTTTACATATTCCATTTGTTTCCTATGTTGGGATTCCATCATGTTCCTCAGCTCCTCTATTTTTTTTGTTTTATGGCTCCTCAATTTTTACCTGTGTCCTCTCTAGATTTATTAATCATGTCTTGCACTGTGGGCACAATCTCTGCTGTTATCTGAGAAATTATTTCTAATTTCATTTTTTTCCAGATCCTCTTTTGTTGCCAGTTCAGGGAGTCCAGGTGATTGAGTGTCAGTGTGTTCCATCTCATTTCCCTTTGGAGTTGCTGTAGGTGATCTGGAAGTCTGTTTTTGAGGCTTGTTTACATGTCTTCTCATTTCAGCGGGGATGGGGGTTTGCTGCTGGTGCCCATGCAGCTCCCCTCCTCTGCCCTGGGAGTGGTGGAATAGCGGCTGGGGAGCCTCCTCCTGGGTGCTGGGATTGGCTCACCTCCTCTGCCCTTGGAGTGATGGAATCCAAAATGTGTATTTCTTATGTCACAGCCTTGAAACCTCTTGTGGATATTTCCTAAATTCTTAGGAAGAGGAAGGGGCATGACACATAAGATTTCTGAGTTAAAAGATTTATGGAAACTATTGTGCTTTTAATTTTTATACTTTTTAAACTTTTTATTGAGATAAAACTCACATAATGTAAAATTCATCATTTTACTCACTTTACAGTGACAAATTTAGTAGGTTTTAGTACCCTCACAATGTTGTGCAACCATCACTATTATCACACTTTCATCACCCCACAAAGAAATTCATTATTATGCCCACTACTCTCTTCCCCCAGCCCCTAGCGAACCCTAACCTGCTTTCTGTTTGTATGAATTTGCCTATCTTGGACATCTCATATAAATGTTCTCATATAATATGTGGCTTTTGTGTCTTATTTCTTTTAGCAGCATAATGTTCTTAGTTTACCCATATTTTAGCATGTGTTGATCCTTTATTGTTTTAAACAGCTGAATGCAGTTCCACTGCATGGGTACACCACTCCATTTATTCTTCAGTTGATTAACCTGAATTATTTCCACCCTTTGCCTTATTATGAATACTGCTGCTATAAACTTTGGTGTTCACGTTTTTGTTTGAATATCTACTTCACTTCTTTTGGGAATATGCCTAAGAATGAAACTCATTATAGTTATGTGATAACTTTATATTTAACTTATTTTGTGGTGCTGGGGATTGATCTCAGGCCCTTCACAATGAGCTATAGCCCTAGGCTTTTAAATATTGAGACAGAGTCTTGCTAAGTCATTAAATATCCCCAGCTGGGCTTGAACTTGTGGTCCTTCTGCCTCAGCCTACCAGAGTGTTAGGATTACAAGAATGAGCCACCAGACCCAGCTATACAGTGCTGCCTTGATTCATGACTGTAATTCTTTCCACGTTTCTGGTCACAAACCAAATAGGATGAGAATCAAATCAAATTCAATGGTTAGATTCAATGTTGACCTTATGAAGAAATTTGATTTGGTTTTCATTCAATTTGGTTTCTGAACAGAAACATGGAAAGTATTAAGTTTGTGAACCAAAGTACCATTGTATATTTAACTTTTTAAAACTTTTTAAGGTACTAGCATTATACTGGGTATGATGTAGTATCTCCAGATTTTGATCTGCATTTTCCTGATGACTGATGATGGTAAGCATCTTCTCATATGCTTGTTGGCCATTTGTGTATCTTTTTTGGAGAAACATCTACTCAAATCTTCTGTCCATTTTTCAGTTGGGTTCATCATTTCATGGTTGAGTTTTGAGACATACTTTAAATTAGATGTTAGATACTGGACACTTTGTCAAATGCATGGTTTGCAAATATTTTTTCTCATCATGTGTACTATCTTTTCTCTTTGTTGGTAGTTTTATTTTTGTTGTTGTTGGTTTGTTTTTGAGGTACTAGAGATTGAACCCAAGGCCTTACACTAAGTCTTGGATTCCTAGCCATTTTTTATTTTTTTGAGTCAGGGCCTCACTAAATTATCCAGGCTGGGCTCACACTTGCAAGCCTCCTGCCTCAGCCTCCAGAATGGTGGGATTATAGTCATGCACCACCATGCTAGGCTGATATTTTTGTGTGTGTATTGAACTACCTTAGAACTCCTGGTATAGATCTCTCTTGGTCATTGTCTTACTTTTCTCATTGCTGAGACAAAATACCTAACACCCAAAGTTAAAGCAAGAAAGGTTTTTTTGTTTTGTTTTTTTTAAGAAAGGTTTATTTAGCTCACAGTTTGTAGAGGTTTCAGTCCATAATTGGCTGACTCCAAGGCAGCGTGGCATGGCAGATAGATATTGAAGGGGAGAAAAATGTGAACTCACACATGTATGGTGTCAAACTTTCTGTTTGGTCATAGGTAGGGAAGGGAACACCTCATGGACCTTAATGATGAGGGCCGCAGGGGGATAGAATCATCTAGAGAGGCTTTAGGGTGGAGTCATCTGTGATAAGTCCATTATTGAAGCCTGCTATAACCAAAGCAAATATCTCCCAGAACAGCCTTTCAACTCCTTGTGCAGCCAGGCTTGCCACAAGGCATTGAGGGTAGCTGCAGAATAAAAATACCTTTTGGGGAGTGTCAGACATTTCTCTCTCATTCTTCGCCCCCCAAATACACACACACAGCTGCCATGTATACACAAGAGATTTTATCCTCCTTAATCTTATGGGGAGCTGAAGGGTGATGATCTGTCATCTGGATCTGCTGTAGAACTGATCTGAAGGAAAGTTGAGCCTTACTGGGTGACATTCAGTATCCTTGCTGAGCCAGAAAATTTAGAACCTGCACAGTATTTTATCAGAGATTGTCTTAGAATTACTGGAAATGAAAAGGTCATGTACATATTGGAGGAAAGAGACTTGAGGCCAATGGAGGATGAGCATTCCAAAAATGAGGGCTGTCTCTGAATCTCTGGGGAAGCATAGTCCAAGTCAGTTGAGTGGTTTCTTTAGTGGAAAGGTCAGTTCATTCAAAAGCAAAGAAGTAGTGAGAGTTGGGATGCACCTTTTAAATCTAATAGAGGGAACCAGGGAGCTTTTCCTTGAATTTGGGGGGTATGGGATACACAGGAATTGCACACTGATTTAGTGCTCTTAGGTCCTATATTAGGTTTTCATACTGGCAAAATATGGGTGATACAAGGGGAATGACATAGCTTTAGCAGCTCATGCTCCAAATATTTCTGGACTGTTGGGGCTATGCCTTCAAGGGCCTCTGATTTTAAAGGGTATTATCTATCTATTTATTTATTTATTTATAAAAGTAGGAAAATTTATTGAGAGAAAGATAGCTTCTGTCTAAGAGAGACAGAGGGGGACCTGAAAGTGGGTTGCCCCGGGTATTGTCTATTTAAAGGGTACTGTCTCTGGTAAGGGATACTTAGTCTGAATTGTACTGGGATTGCATGAATAGCTTTTTCAGGCATTTCAACTTCTCAGACCATGAGGTCTGCTTGGGACATTACGCTGTCAGGGATTGAGAAAGGACGATGAATCATCAATATTTTTAGCAAGGACCATCAATAATGGCCCCTCCTCCCTTGAGTCTTAGCATGTATTTCACATGGAGATAGTGGTCCCTAGCTTTGTCAAGAGATCTCATCCTGAAAAGGGAACTGGGCATTCAGGCACAAAAAGAAAACTGGTAAAATATTTGGGTGCCAGGTACATTAACAGCTAGGTAATATAAATGCTCTTGGCCAAGCAGGAAAAGGAGGACAGAGGTCTAGGTACCTGAGTTAGAACTTAATATGGCTCCAGTGTCCAAAACAAAATTGATATCCTTCCATGCTATTCCAGTGTGACACCAAGTTATCTAGTCACAGGCCTCATCAGTTTTATGTGCTTTTAGCCATCTGGATTTCTTCAGCTCGCGCTGAAGTTAGGAACCTTCCTTTCTCTAGTGATCTTCTTGCACAAGTGCATTAGTTATTTCTAAGGGGCCAGTGATACAGGGGCTATTGCCTGGGCCTTGGGACCTTGCGCCTGAGAGGCAGGTGGCAGAACCAGTGAGATAAATCCCTGGCCCAGCTCGGTCAATTCTTGCTGAATAATGCACGGGAGTGATAAGCTTTATGTCTTGCACTTCTGGCATTCCACTTTTTCTAGGGATTGAGAAGATCTATAATTTGATACCAGACTGATTATCCTATCCAGTCTTGGTTATTTGGGTTATTGCTGGAACCTGGTCCCTCTCTTCTGGGGAAAACAGGACTTTCCAGATTCCATCTTCTTGGCCAGCTCTTCCACTGATGTGATATTAGTTGCAGCAACTCAAGAGTCAGAGGCAGTTCCTTCTGTAGTTCTGTTCTGATCTTGCAAAACATTAAGAACAATTTCCCATAACTCTTGTATTGGTTTTGCTCCATTTTAATGGCCTTTTCATATAGCCCAATAATCGCAAAGGTGCCTTTTCTTGCCAACAGCTTTGCTTTGCAGATCTAGAATTTAGCAAATTTTTCAGCCTCAGATATGTTGGACAAAATGGTAAATATTTCATTAGAAAGTACACCCTCGGGCCAGGGATTTAGCTCAGTGGTGCCGTTGCCTACCTCACAAGCACAAGGTCCTGAGTTCAATCCCGGGTACCAACCCCGCCCCCCAAAATAAAACAAAACAAAAAAAAGAAAGTACACCCTCTGCAATGAGCCACAGACATTCTGTCAGAGTGCTGTTAATCGTATTGGACAGTTCCAACTGTGCTTTCTTTTCTTCCTCTTCTTCTTCAATGCTCTTCCAGAATGAAATATTCATTTCCTTTCTTTCTTTTTTGTTTTAAGTTCCATAGGAAGCCATTTATAGATTTTCCCCTTATATTTCTGCCAGTCTTCTAGCTGTTTCCTTTGATCCTCTGCTGTTTTCTTTTTAATATTTGGATTAGTTTGGATACCATTTGGTTATGATACTAGCTTGAGTTTTGGGAGCTATCTTGCTCAGGAATGTTTCTGGGGAACTGTCTTTTTCAACTTGGGGTCCAAAGTCTGTGCTCTTTGTTGAAAGCTGTTAGTTCTATTTGCCATTATGCTAAGAGTGCTTGGAATGACTGAGTTAAAGTTGCCAGCTGTCAAATTAGGCCTCTGGTTTATTGATTTTGATTTTTGCAATACACGTCTGGGGCCTAAAACAAGGCTGTGTGGACCTCTGATCTTGCTTGATGTTTAGATATCTGTTGTTAGATCCTCCCTGCAGCAAACTAGGGTATGCCCTGGGTTTGGCATGTTTTATTTTCTCTTCAGTAAAAGTGTATGATTGTATCTTAGTTTCTTTTCGGCGTTCATCTTTACCCCCTTTTAACCTTTACATCCTTTATGTTCTTGACCACTGGTTATTTTGATGCTTGAGTCCTACTAAAGGTCTCAATAAAGTGGGAGGGAACTAATAAAAAATAATAATAATAAGTGAGAGGGCCGGGGATTTAGTTCAGTGGTTCTGCCACCTGCCTTAAAAGTGCAAGGACCAGAGTTCGATCCCTGGTACCAAAAAAAATAAAAAATAAAAATAATAATAATAATAATAATAATAATAATAAGTGAGAGGAAACTGTCCTTGGGGTTTTTTCTGGTCTTGCAAGCTCTGTCCTTTAGAGGGTTGCTATACTTTTTCTGGTAGAGTCCTTATTTGTGTTTTTATAACAAATTGTTTATTATTAACCCTGTCTTTCAGAACAGCAGTATTCATCCAACTTTTGCCCAAGACTTGTTTAGGAGACAAATTGCTCTTGATATGATTATAAGAGTTAGTCTTTGGGTTACTTGTGGCACATAATGCAGGATCTGGCTTCTTCTCAGGTTCTGATAAGTTTGAAGCAAGTTCTCTTTGTTCAGCTTTTTAAGAAAAAGTCATCCAAAGATTTGTTTTCAACATGGATATTACCCACAAAGTCTGTACATTACCTGCTTCTTTGTAGTTTTTAGTTTCTGTGTATTAGGCAACCTCATGGATTTTCTTGACAGTTCTCCTTTAGCGGATGATCCAGCTTCATGTTGCTGGCGACTCTTGTTGAAAGATTTACATTTTGAGTTAGAAGAAACACTTCTTGAAGTCAGACTTTTGGTGCCTCCAACTTTGGCTTCTGGGACCTGTTATATTAGCTGGTCTGGAGTGGAGTTTAATGGTGATGGACTTTGTAGCTCTGACAGGCAAAATGCAAAATAGCATGGTTGGTAACATCCTTTTTGCAGTTAAGGTAGATTTAGAAGGTGGTGGATTTGGGCAATTATTCATGGCTTTTAAATAAGTCTCGGTGTTTTGGTTCTTCAGTTTTCCCTTGGCAGCTAGCTACCCCTGCAGCTTTTTCTGCTCCTCTTCCATGGTGGTGGTGGCTGTGGCCCCAGCAACAGAGGGCCCCAGCCCAACCATGACTCCTCAGCAACAGTTTCTCTTTCAAAAAAGAGGATCATATATTCCTAATACTCCCAAGGCAATGCCTGGGAATGGCCTTTTCCAAGTTGTATTACAACTTTTTTTTCTTTTTTCTTTCTTTTTTTTCTGGTACCCGGGGTTGAACTCAGGACCTTACACTTGCCAAGCAGGCGCCACTGAGCTACATCCCCAGCCCCTGTATTACAACTAAAACTACAAAAGTTTTGCAGTACTGAGAATGTAAACCATACTGAGTACAATGCAATGAAGTTCGTGAGTATTGTAAATCTGTTAATTTCATTTTTTATTTTCATATAATATTCACTCTTTTATATAAAATGGAATAGTATTTGCTTATAACCTACACACATCCTCCCATATACTCTAACTCATCTTTAGTTTACTTCTTTTCTTTCACTGTATGGTGCTGGAGATGGAATTCAGGGCCTGCTGCATTAGACACTTCCGTGCTTAATGCAGTGTAAGTGCTTTGTACATTGTAGTTATACTATATTGTTCAGGAAACAAAGTTAGTACAGATGAAATTTTTCTTTTTCTTTTTTTTTTTTTGGTATCAGAGATCGAACTCGGGACCTTGCACTTGTGAGGAAGGCAACAGAACCACTGAGCTAAATCCCCGGCCCATGCACATGCATTTTCATTTTCTTCTCTAAGGGCTGGCAGTGTAGTGGGTTTTCTGTGTATATGACATCCTCTAAGGTCCTCCATATGAGGGTAACACCATCTGTTGAAAAAGATCATACTATTTTTCTTTTCCAGAAGTATGTATACATTTTTTGGCAGACTCTGTATTATTAAATGAAACCAATAAATTGGTAAAGATAATTCATAGTATCATTTCTTTTCTTTTCTTTCTTTTTTTTTTTTTTGTACCAGGGATTTAACTCAGGACCTTGTGCTTGCAAGCCAAGTGGCGTCATTTTTATTTTTGAAAGCTCATATCTAGTAAATGAAGGAATCTGACTGCTGCCATCCTGATAAGAAACCCCTCTAAACCTCCCCCTCCCAGCATAGCTGCACTTGGGGACTCATAATATTATCAGCCCTGCTATTGATAGTAGCCACCACTCCCTGTGCTTTCCCAAACCTCATCCTTGGGCAATCATTATTTCTTGTGCTCTCTCGAACCTCATTCTTGGCAGATAGCCACAACCCCCTCTCACTGAACTCCCCCCCCCATGTGACCTTAAAAAAGACGTCATAGCATGTACAAGAGCTGCCAGTCTGGTCTCTAGTGCCAGCGTGGTCCCTTTCAGTTTCTGAAATACACCTGTCCTGTTAAGCTCGTACTGCTATTTCTTCTTTTCCTTTTTCCTAACATTAAATATGGATGAAATGTTAACAGTGGTTACATTGTTCTTGGGAAATGGAAAACCTTTACTCTCTATTTCTTACATTTCTCTTTTTTCCAGTAAGTCTATATTTATTGTATAATTTTAAAAGAAAAAAGTTAAGACAAAGCAGATCAGAAAGAAAGGTCCTGATTAGTCAGTCAAAGTTGTGGAGGGATTAATGATTAAAAAGAGAACCAAACATAAATATGTTCATTTCAAAAATTGTTATATAAACAGGGAGAAGTATTTTATTTATTTCTTTGATGTTGGGTACTGAACCCAATGCCTTATAACTGCTAATATGCTGTACCACTAAGCTATATCTCCAGTCCTTTTATTTTATTTTTGGTACCAGGGATCAAACTCAAGACCTTGTGCTTCAGCCCATTTATTTATTTATTTATTTATTTATTTTTGATACTGGGGATGGAACTTGAGTCCTTGCGCTTGTGCAGCAGCAGGCGGCAAAACCACTGAGCTAAATCCCTGGCCCCTAGTCCTTGTTGTTTTCCTCAATCTCTACTTTCTCCCTTGCAAAGAGTTACATTTCCATCCTTGTCTTGGAAATCTAGGACAATGTTCCTCAATGTTGCATTAGTGTCCAAAGACCAATATGTAGAAGAGGAGGCAAAAATCAGAGACTTATCTGGAAACCTTGAGAGAGAGAAAAATATACTAGTTGTTAAATAACTGTCAAAGGTAAAATCAAACTGGCGTTTAGAAAGCCAAGACTATTCTTCTTTGGGGCTCCTTGTATAAGGAATCAGCTCACTAGTGGTCTTGAGACATGCCTGCAATGACTCATGAGCTTCTGGGGGAGACAGACTCTGAGTTAGGTTTCTCTATTTGAGACTGAAGCATATGTAAGATCATTTGTGCAGCCAGGGACAGAGATTCCACCCTCCTGTGTCTCTTCTGTGGTCTCTTGGAAGAACAGAAGGACTTAGGATGAGAGGGGATCAGAGCCATGAGCCCTAAGATATAGTCCAGCAGTAGTTGAAACACTCCTGGATCTACCTGATAATTGTAGAGGAGCCAAGGAGTAAAAGGGCTCTGGAAGCTCAAACTAAGCCTCCTTAGTCTCCCTGACAGCCCCAGGGAGAATTTTGAGAGACCCTTCAAACATCCAGGAACTTTGTAGCATTTCCCCCAATATGTGTTAGTCATATTATTTTCCTGTAATACTGGTGAATAAAATAGAAACCCTCAGGCAAAATCAAAAAGATTTTGTCTCAGGGGAAGAATGGGGAAAGCTTAGCATAGGAAACTAAGAAGTGTGCTAGGAGAGTGGGAGAAGAGAAAATCTCACTGAGCCCTGTGGAAAGCAGTAGCTGAGAGGAGAGGGCAAGGAAGAGCTGGGTAATAACAGGCAACTTAGACCTGCCCAAGGTGGATGTGCAGTGATTTCTGGGTGCTCACCTAATCTCTTGTCTTGTATATCTCAGGTCTGTGAGGAGAAGATGACCCTGCTGGCTATAAACCGAGTCCTGAGCTGGGGATTTAGCTCAGTGGTTCCGCCACCTGCCTTGCAAGCACAAGGTCCTGAGTTTGATCCCCAGTACCCCCCCCCCAACAAAAAGAAAGTAACTATAAACAGAGAGTCCTTCACTGTTCAAGCAAAAGAATATTTTTGCCTTCTTGGCCTCAATGGAGCCAGAAAAACTTCCATTTTCAAAATGCTGACTGGGGAGAAGCCCATCACCTCTGGAGATGCTGTTAGAGGACTCAGCATCAATTCTAACCTAGGGAAGGTGGGTGTGGACTAGAAACAAAGCTAGGGTTTTGACACAGGATTTTGGGTCAGGGAACTGGAATGGGACTTGATCTCTGAAAAGTTCATGTATCATTTCATCTGTGACCCCTAAATCCATATCTGCTCCCTACTCACTTCTCTGAGATATTGCTGTTCTTACTAAACACCATCTCTAGAGTGCCTCTAGGCCCCAAAAGTGTGACCACTCCCTCCTTTTCCCTTCTCTTCTCTTGTGCTTTCTGGGCAATGATTACCACATATCCATTTGCTGTTCAAGGCACCACCAAAAATGTCCATTCAGCAGCCATAATCCAAGGATGCTGTCTCCCAAATATTCCTTGAATCTGTTCTCCCTGGACTTGTTCCTACTGTAGTCACTCTGATTAGGGTTGTGTTGACTCCTAATATTCAATCTGGGTCTTCTTTGACTTCTCCGCAGTATTTCATAATGCTGTCATTTCCTTCCAAGTTGAGACTTCCTTTGCTTGTTCCATAGCTTTCCTCTCCCCTTGCTCTTCTCTGTCACTAATATTTCTTTCTCAGACTCTTTTGTTGTGTTCCCAGGGCTGTACCTGCAGTCCACTGTCCTAATTCTACACACATTGTCCTTCCTTGTCCTATTTGTTGCTCTAGGTCCCATTACCATTGTTTGCTGATGTCTCCAAAGTAGCCATGTCTCCCGCCCAGCTTTGTGGAACTTCTCAGCTTCCATAATTTTGTGAGCCAATCCTATAACCTCTTTCTATGAACCTCTGTGTGTGTTATATAAAGGATATCATTAGGTGTAATATGTGTGATAGAAATTTAACAGGAAAGGAAACAAATCAATACAAAGCCATATTTGAAAAATTAACAGTTAAAAATTTCCAAACATTATGAGACATAAAATTGCAAATAAATGAAGCCCTGTTAATCTTAAGGAGGATAAATAAAAAGAAATCAGTCCCTATAAACATTATAGTAAAACTCTTAAAAACCAAACACAAGAAGAAAATTGTTAGAGGACCTAGAGATAAAAGATGGGTCACATTCACTAGAGAAACTGTTAGACTGGCAGCTGAATTCTGAACAGAGACAGAGGCCTGAAGACAGCAGTGGTGTAAGAACCTATCTAGAATAATATACACTATAAACAACTGCACTTTAAAAAGAAGATATTTTTGGACCAGGGGTATAGCTCAGAGGTAGAATGCTTGCCTAACATGCTTGAGTCCCTGATTTGATCCCCAATATCACACACACACACACACACACACACACACACACACACACAAAGATATTTCTAAATAGATGCTTTCAGATAAACAAAAACTGAGAGAATTTGTCACCAGAAGTGATAGGCAAAAGGGAGTAAGTTTCAGGAAGGTCAAAGATACCAAAAGAAATGAGTGATTTTTTTAAAAAGGGTAAATGTATAAATTTTAACTAAACAAAGCTAAAATAATAGTCTTGTGAGGTTGAAAATATATATAAAATTAAAACACATAACAACAATGGTTTTAAGTCAGGAGAGAGCAGATAAAGTTAAAACCTTCTTTTTCTTTTCTTTATTTCTGCGGTACAAGGATTAAATCCAGGGGATACTGAGCTATGTCCCAGCTCTTTTTATTTATTTATTTTTAAATTTTTAGACAAGAACTTGCTAAGTTGCCCAGGTTGAGCTCAAACTTGTGATCCTCATGCCATAGCCTCCTGAGTAGTTGGGATTACAGGCACACATCACCTTGCTCAACTGAAGTTAAAGCATTTTAAGGTCCTTGCTTTTCTTATGGACAAAATTCCAGCTCATTTTATCCATTCCTAAGCCAAAGATGAGTGTCTTATCTTTGATGGAACATATAATGAGAGGTGCTCACTTTGGCAGCACATATACTAAAATAAAATAGTGGCAGGAAAGCACCATAAGCCTTTTAGCTACTAATAGAGGGAAATATGGAAAAATGAGAAAAATGATATGTCAGAAGACATTTGATTAAAAAGGAACATAAACCTATGGGATAAATAGCCCTGAATAAGATGGTAGATTTAAATCCAAATATATCAGTAATTACATTAAATCTAAGTGGATGACAATTATCAGAAAGGACACTCAGAAAGTTAAAGGTAGTTGTCATGTGATTCCTAGGTATAAAACAGTGACTGAAAACCTACATTCTCATAAAAACTTGTAGAAGAATGTTCACAGAAGCGTTATGGATAGTAGCCAAAAATGGAAACAATCAAATGTCTATCAGATAAATGGTAAACAATACAAGGTCTTGCCATATAATGGGATATTATCCAGCCATAAAAAGGAATGAAGGTGGCCCAGGGATAGCTCAGTGGTGCCACCACCTGTGTCGCAAGCACAAGATCCTGAGTTCAATTCCCAGTATTGGAAAAAAAAGAAAAAGAATGAAGCACTGACACATGCTACAACACGGCTGAACGTAAAATATGCTCAGTGAAAAAAGCTGGACACAAAAGACTGTATATTGTATGATTCCATTTATATAAGATGTCCAGAATAGGCAAATTCATATTGACAAAAAGTAAATCAGTGTCTTCCAGGGCTTGAGAGTGTTAGGGAATGGGGAGTAACTGGTAATGTGTACAGGGTTTCTTTTGGGGGGTGATGAAACTATCTTAGCTAACTGTGAAGATGGATGCACAACTATGAATATGCTAAAAACCTCTGAGTCATATACATTAAATTGGTAAGTGGTATCTGGATTATACCTCAGGAAATCTGTCATAAAAAATAAAAGGAAGGAAGGGAAGGAAGGAGGGAGGGAAAAGAGAAGAAAGAACAAGAGCAGGTGGTCTTGGGCCAACCCTCCGTCCAGCCTCATTGTTATCAGTCACCCAGTCAACAGCATTTACTGTGGCTCATATAGAATAAGGTATGTACCTTATTTCATAAACTCAGATGATAAAAAAGTTACATTTCTGTATTTAACTTAAAATCAAATGACATTTTAGTATATATGCTGCAAGCCCTTCATTCTGCCCAGCTAGCAAATTCTATTTCGGTCTTCTTGGAACCCATCTGCATATTATCTTCTGGCAATTTGTGAAAATTCATAGTTGGAAATATGGACCTTAATATATTTAACCTGTTCCTTCTGTTCTCTGTTTTCTCCTAGAAATCTCATTAGCAAATGAATTTATTTCATTACCAAATTCTTACAAAGCCATGTCCTTGCTGTCTTCCTCTGTGAAACTTTGGCTTACCACTCCTTTGTACACAGTATTTTTAAGCATTCTTAAGGTGAGGAAGTAGCCCACACAGCCCAATGGTAGAGCACTGCCTAACATTCACAAGCCCCTGTCCAATCCCCAACACCAGAGGGAAATTTTTTTTTTGTCAGAATCTGCTGGTTTTCCAGAAATCAGAAGACCCTTTCAAGAGTCCACACTACATTGCTATTGGTCACTCACTGCCTCAGAATTATTTGGTTCCATTATAGGATTGTCATTGGTGCAGCCTCTGTGTGCTAAACAAAGCTTTCTAGCAATCTCAGATGAACCTCCCAAAGCAACAGATACAGATTTTTCTCCACATTCAGATGGAAAAGAATGTTATATTTATTTTTTAAAAATCAACATAGAGTATTTCTAAGCCTTCTAGCCCAAAATTGGTTCAAGAAGTAGAAAGCTTGTATAGACCAAAACTAGAGGTAAAATTGAAATGACAGCCAAAGATCTACTTCTAGGCTAAAAGGGACACTGGATCAGCCCACTGTGTATCAAAGAACATGTCATTTCCTTTGTGTATCACCTATCTCAAAGCATGGAAGGTGAAATGAGTAAAAGCAATCAGGCATAGTGGGGCCCACTTATGATTCCAGCACTCTGGGAGGCTGAGGCAGGAGAATTGCAAGTTCTAATGCAACTTGGGCAATTTAGCAAGACCCTATCTCAAAAAGTAAAAAAAAGCTGGGGATGTAGCTCAGTGTGAAAGCCCTGCGTTCAATCTCCATTACTGAAAGAAAGGAAGGGAAGGGAGACAGAAAGAAAGGAAAGGAGCAGAAGAGCCAAAGAGGGTACCCACAGTAAGTCCCAGGCCAGCTGCACTCAGAAATGTGACCTCTCTGCGATATTAAAAATGCAAATTCAACAGATTAAAAAAGATGATCAAGGGCTGGGGATTTAGCTTAGTGGCACTGCACCTGCCTTGCAAGTGCAAGGTCCTGAGTTCCAGTACCAAAAAAAAAAAGGAATAAAGATGATCAAGTCAAGTTTACTCCAGAAATGTAATTAAAGTCCAATAGTATGAAATTGATCAACATAACTCATTACCTTAATAGATAAATGGAGAAAATACTCCTCTCTTATCACCCACTTCCTCTTTTCCACACTGCCTCAAAACCTGTTCTACTGTAATAAAGATCCTGGTGCATGTTAGCCCAGTTTAAATGGTTCCAGAGCTGCTAAGGGTGCAGAAGTGAGCTCTGCACAGGGCTGTCCCCCAGGCTGCAGGTTGTAGAGTGGAGTGGGGCAGTTACTTCAGAGGCCTGAAGAACCCAGGTGCATTCAATCCCCTGCATTCCAGCTGGGTGGCCTGTGGTCTCCTCAAGACATGGCTGTAGAAGCAGCCTCAGTGAAACACCTTGTGGGATTTTTGTTGGGTTTTTTTTGGTACAAGGGATCGAACTCAGGACTTTGTGCTTGCAAGGCAGGCGTGATGCCACTGAGCTAAATCCCCAGTCCTTGTGTGTCCTTTTAAAAAGGAGTGGCCCAGGGCTGTGGATTTAGCTCAGTGGTTCCAGCACCTACCTCGCAAGCGCAAGGTCCCAAGTTTGAACCCTGGTACCAAAAAAAAACAAACAAGTGGCCCAGAGGTGACTCAGTAGCATTGTTAACACTGCCTTATGCTCTGTGCTCTGCATGCACCCTGTCATGAGACCATACCGCCCATAGGCTCAGGTGAAAGGGCTTGTCCTGGGCCGACCACTATGAAGGGTCACACCTTGGCCATACTATTGTTTATGGGCAAGAAGTCTGCAGGGCTAAAGCAACAGCTCATCCAAACCTATTACTCTCTTTCTCTGGAATTGCCTGCTTAGACAGGTGGTCCCGCCAGTGCACTTCTGCTCAAGTATGCCATGCCATCAGCAAAGTCTTGGGCAGGGTTTGGACAGGTGCACGGGCATGTCTACACAACTGCACACAGATCTCTGGGTGAGCAGGATGAAGCCAGAAATAGGAAAGAAAGGGTGACTGCAGACCAAGGCTGAAGCTGGCTTTCCATGTGGCATGACATTGCAGAACAGAACTTCAGAGTCCCCAAATTCAAAATTCAAATCTGGTATACCAGTTTATGATGACGGATGACACTATTCTTCTGAAGGTAGGAGGAAAGAACATATTGACACATTTGCTAGCCTGAGTCACACTTTTTCTTTTTGTGTAGGGGTCAGGGTTGTTGTTGTTTTGAGATAGGGTCTCACTAGTCCAGGCTGGCCTTGAACTTGGTATGTAGGCCAGACAAGCCTCAAACTCTTGATCCTCCTGCCCAGTCTCCTGGGTGCTGGAATTACAGGCATTATGCTAGTCTAAATCACAGTCTTTCAATATTTAAATATTTGGATTTGGGGGCATTCATTTATTCTCCTCCCTGGCTCCAGTAATGTTAGAAGTAAGCCTGAATGTAATCCTACCTCAGCTCACAAAGTGCATTTACTGTGCCCTTTCCCAGATGTATAAGCTGAGACTTAGAAATACTCAGCAGCTTTCCAGTATCCCATGCCAAGGTTCACCTCAAGCAGAATTCTCAAAGTAGGATTCCCAACCAGCAGCAGCAGGAGCATCTGGAAACTTGTTAGAAATGTGGATTCTTGGGGCTGGTAGTATGTAGCTCAGGAACAGTGTCCTTACATGTACAAGGCCCTGGATTCAATCCTCAGGATGGAAAAGGGCAGGAGAAGGAAGAGGAAAATAAATGTAGTCTTGTTAGGTTAGAAATTGGTGAGTCACAGCCCAGCAAGTCACGTCACTAGACCTTAACAGATGCTCAGATGCGGCTCTGTTGCCTAGACTCCTTGACCAAGACCGGTGCTCAGGCCATACTTGCAGATGAATGCAGTGTGCACCTTTATCACAAGGGTACTATCCTCTCCTCTAAATGTTCCATTAAATAGCCTGTCTCTATCAAGGTCTCCCTGCTCCTCATTAAAGCCTCTCACTCCCCTCCCTTGTGCAGATGCCCCTTCGCAGCCAAGCTTTAAGAAATGTCTTCCACAGCCTTTGCCCACATACTTCATACCCTTTCACCCAAAACAACAGTATCAGCATACCCCTGGTTACCAAACTCATTAGCTTCTTGATCCTTTTTCCAGGAGACTGTTCTGTGGCACTTCACAATGTCCCTTGATCCCTTGTGACAGAACCTCCCTGGATCTTTACCCACAAAATCTGGTCCTTCCTTGAGCCTCCTCTGCATGCTCCTCCTCTTTTGGGGGTTTTTTGTTCAGTTTTATTTTTTGTTTTTGGTACTGAGGATCGAACTCTGGTCCTTGCGCTTGCGCAGCAGGCGGCGAAACCACTGAGCTAAATCCCCGGCATGCTCCTCCTCTTCTCTGAATGATTGGATCCCTTGGGCTCCCAAACTACTTCATTTTCCTTATTCTTCCCCTCTGTACCACCTTTTTTTTTTTTTTTTTTTTTGGTACCAGGGATTGAACTCAGATCCTTGTGCTTGCGGGGCAGGCGGCGGAACCACTGAGCTAAATCCCCGGCCCATCTCTGTACCACCCTTGAATTTATTCTCATTGACTCCCAGGCCTTCAACTGCCACTTTATACTTTGCTGAACTCCCAAGAATGGAGTCTTTCCAGAGTTTTCTCATCCTCTGGAAACCCCAAGGGAAATGGGTCTCCTTTGCACCCTCAAGGAGTGGGCCATTACTCCAATTTGGCCCTTGGGGCCCGCTGCAGTGCAGCAGGTGGGGTAGGTGGGGCATGGCTGCAGCATGACCTACAGTTGCAACCAAGAGAACACCTGATTCCTGAAAAGTAAGAACTTGGCCTCTTCATAAATGAGGTGGTTAGGACACAAAGAACAAAGTAGAGCTAAAGGACAACTGTGAACTTTGAGTAGCCAAGGATGCTGTTACAAATCCTAAGATGTGAGCTGTGCGGACTTGATCCTTGTTGTATTTAGTTCAAGTTGCTACCAAAAGCAAACACAGAAATCGCTCTATCCTAGAGGGACAGATAACAAAGTAACGTGGTGCAGGGGAGGAGGATAAAGTAACAAAATGAGAAATAATAACCCACGGGGATAAAGAAGAGACAAATAAGTCTGAGGATCCCCGTGGACTCCCCCCTTCCTTGTGTGGGAACCAAGAGCAAGGGGGAACCGGTCCCAAGCTTTCTTAGCTCTACCTGCTCTTCCTCCATCTGGACCAGGGTGAAAGGCAGGAAATAGTCCCACCTCTCAGGGACTCTTGCCCTTATCTCTTGAGGTCTCTGGGCCCCTCTTATGCACTGTGCTCAGATTGGTACGGGGCCTTGATCCCCGGCTGCTACCTGTGTACCCAGTACCGGTCAGGTACCCCAAGGGGTTTAGTGAGGTGCAGTGAGACAGGGAACAGTGAAGGTTAATCCAAGCCATGGGAGAGGGGAGAACCTGGGCCCAGACTCCCTGGATTCCCCCAGGAAACCATCTCTTCCCTAGACAGAAGGTCTCACGATGAAGTGGAACGTGATGCACCCTGGCTAATACGTAGTGAGTGAACACACCAGGCGGCTCAGCCTTATGACACTGCAGGTGGCTGGCAGCAGTCAGTAAGATGCGCAGGTGCAGGTGACGATGGGAAGTTGGAGACAGGACAGCATGTAGTCAAGGTGAAGGTGAGGGCTTGCCCCGTGGGTCCAGGGCGAATCACAGTTGACAAAAAGGAGTCAAGCTCGCTTAAACTGAAGTCTCGGGCTCCGAACTCTGCGCTACCCCGTCGGCGCCAGGACTTCCAGGCCGAGTCTCCGCCGGAAGCACGAGGCAGGGGGAACCGCCGGGCGGGCGGAATGTGGGGGTCGGGCCCGGGACCCGCCGCGCGCTGTCAGGGGGCACTCAGGTCAGGTATTATCAGTCCGGGACTCGGCTGGTTCCCATAGGAGGACGCCGAGGAGTTAGCTACATGGTCCCACCCTCCGGGTGCTCAGGCTTTGCTTGACCCAGCACGCCCACCCCAGTCTCACCCGGTAGGTTCCCTGCTCAGCTGGGGAGGCAGGGCGGCCGCTGGGATTCGGCTAATAGAGGGCCCGCGTTCGAATTTGCGTCCTAGCGCGGCCAATCGCAGGAGGCTTTGGCTGGTGGGGCAGAGGGAGGGGCCCCGGGGTGGCCAACTGGAGAGCCCGGATCATTTGAAAACGAGGCGGGCGGCGGGCGGGGTTTGCGTCTGAGCTCGCGCTCAGCGGCAGGCGCTGTAGTAAGGAGCGGGCTCGTTTGCCGGAGGGTTCGGACGGTGGCAGTGGCAGGGCAGCGATGGGGAGCGGCGGCGGTGAGTACCAGTGTGGCCGAGGTCCGTGGAAGTTGGGCCCGGGCCTCTGCCACCTCGATGCGCGCGTCTCCCCCACTGCAGCGCACTACCGCGCAGCCCCCCCCCCCCCCCCGGCCTGGTTTAAATGTCCGCAGCGTTTCCTTGCCCGGTTTTCTGCGGAGCAAACTACGGTGGCTTCTTCGTGGGAGTCAAGAGCCTGCGGGGCGAGTGGCAGGACTCGGCGACGCGAGCAGCCGGGACCCGCCTGGCGTCCGTCATTGTACCTGCACCCTCTCACCTGGCGCCCACGCCAGCTAACACATCCGCGGGGCCTGGCGCGCTGGAGGGCCAGGTCAATGAGACACACGATTCCCACTTATTACTATAGTGGTTATTAAACATCTTCAAGTATCTGTTCTAGAGCGAGGGAATGAGGAAACTTTTATGGTAACATCCATATAATCTTTGCGAATGTTTCTCCCTGACTGTATGTTTGGCTTTGAAGTACATTTAGTTGCTGGGAGGAAGAGCTAGGTCGAGGGGAGGCCGCTCCTTAGAGAAACCCTGGGGAGGGAGTCACATAGAAAAGCAGCCACCCTCCTCAGGGCAGTAAAGATGAGCAAAATGACGTAAATTTGTGGATGGGGAACCAGGATCTTAAGCCTCCTGTGTGAGGATGTCCATTTTCCTGTGAAATAAGAGGTAATGCTATCTGCTTAAAATGAGTAAAGTTGCTGGAAGAATTAGAACCACCTTTCTGAGTGCAGAGAGCCTGAACTTTAATGTTTGGATCTCTGTGGGTCTAGGTCTTGTGTTGGGATTTGGACCACTTTGCTGAGTAGCTATCAAGTCTTTATTTTACAGAGGACACTGAAGCTCAGGGGCTGGGCAGCTCTGACATCTGCTGAATTGAGCTTCCATGTCCTTTGCTTCCCTGCGGGGCCAGCCCTCCAACCTGTAGAATATTACTGAACATTGTGCTTTTTTATCATGTGAAGCAAAGATAATCAGCAAGGGCCTGAGGAATTTTCTTAAGAATGGCTGCTTTTTTTCCCTTCCTGGTTGTCATATGGACTCTGGATCAGAAAGTTACCAATAGCCAAGTTATCTGATAACTACTCTTCACCATGAATATTTGTTAGATATTGAACAAATGATGATGTCTTCCATAATTCATATAATGCTCCTTTAATCTTTGGGGCAAGTCAGTTCCTTCTTTTGTGGTGCAGGGGTAGTAACTGTTAAATCATTTTCAGATACAGCTTTTCATCTCATCAGGACTTCTGAGTTTTTCTTTTTTTCTTAAGTGATCCACTGTAGGTGTGCCAAGTGTTTCTGTTACCCTACCAAGCAAAGAATAAAGAGGAGACCCCGAAACCTGTCAATCTTGAGTCTACCAGAAGATGTGCTCTTTCACATCCTAAAGTGGCTTTCTGTTGGAGACATCCTTGCTGTCCGAGCTGTAAGTCACCAGATGAAAGCAATACCAGTCCTGGCATTGTTGATTATCCCATCAAGGCCTCAGATTCTTATGTCAGAACAAAACTTTGGCGGCAAAGGAAACAAGGGTGATATTGTTAATAGATAATTGAAGATGTTCCAACTAGAGAACGGCATGTTGAAGTTCAATTTCATTCATTATAATATTTATTTCAACAGAGAAAGTATCCTATAACAGTAAAGTTTGTGTCCCTTAAGACATAGATAAGTTGACCGTGGTGGTACATACCTAACTTGGGAGGCTGAGTCAGACTTTCAAGTTTGAGGCCAGTCTGGGCTACATAGTGAGTTCAAGGCCAGCCTGAACTACATAGTGAGATCCTGTCTCAAAGAAAAAAGAATGTATTACAAAGAATTCTTGAGGACAAATCCTATGTGACATTCAATGAATTGAAGGAATTATTTTGGAACCACAGCCTCACTTTGGTGACTTATCCCAGGATGTACACCAAATTGGTAGGAAATCTCCAGCAAGAACCCATTTTCTGGCACCCAGAACTACCTCCATTGTATTCATCATACACCCATGGAACTCATAGGGTTGTGGAGTCCCAAAGCAGTGAAAACTTTACCATTTAAAATGTTTACCTGGGCCGGGGATTCAGCTCAGTGGTTTCGCTGCCTGCTGCACAAGCGCAAGGACCTGAGTTCAATCCCCGGTACCAAAAAAATAAAAACAAAATAAAAAATAAAATAAAATGTTTACCTGTGCTCAGGGTCCTGGTCTGGGCATTTCCTGCCCAGAGGCTGCTCGTCCTTCCTGAGGTTGCCACCACAGATGTCTGTTTTTTTCCTTGAGTTCCTGTGATCTCCAAGCTCCAGGCAATGTTCCCACTAGCAAGACCCTAGGTAGAGAAACACAAGACGGGTCTTACTCCTGCCTGCTTCCATTTAGAGTTGGTTTCCCCAATTCTTCCAGATGTATACCTTTGCAGAGATGCCATTCACTCTTTCTCAACCTAGATGCTTATTCTTTTCTTCTGGGACTATTCTTTCCCTCTTAGAACTCAGAGAAACTCATTTCTGAACTCTGTTGTCTATGCAATGTATGTCTGTCTTTGATACATTGAGACTGAGTCTTTTACTGCTTGGGATTGGGCAGGAGACAGGATGCCCTAAGTCTGTGATGTCCTGTCTTCAAGAGCCTCTAGGAACAGGGCTTTGGGGACAGTCCTTCAGTACTCCTCCCTTGATTTCCATTGCTCTGCAGGTGCACTCCCACCTGAAGTACCTGGTGGATAACCATGCCAGTGTGTGGGCATGTGCCAGCTTCCAGGAGCTATGGCCTTCTCCAAAGAACCTGAAGCTCTTTGAAAGGTATCTCTGCACCCTGAGAAACAGATGGCTTGATTTCTTCCTGCCTTTGGGGCTCTCCTGTGCAAGCTTGTGCCCTAAAGCCTGATTCAGGAACTGTTTTATTGTTGCTGTTTCCTGGGACATTGGCTCATCTCCCCAAGAGTGAGTGACCCAGGGCTGTAGAACTCACCTATTGAACCATACCACATCCAGCAGCCCATGTCGTCACCCTTCCCCCATGCCTGTTGGGCTTCCAGAAGGCCTCCCTTGGGGTGTGGCCTAGTCCCATGTGACTCAGATGTGCATCACTTGCCTGTGGAAGATTTATTCAGCTTTCTTTTCCTTTGTTCATAAGTATGTGATTGCAGTCTTACTACATTTTACTCACTGGGTGGTCCCACCCACCTGGAGTCATGACCCAGGGAAGGCTGGAGGGGACACAAGGCCTGCAGTCTATGAGCCCAAGTGCAAGCAACCAGGCCCACTAACCAAGAGCACTAATGGTTCTAGAGCCTGCCCTTAGAACTAGGGGGCTCAGTTTCAACCTTCTTGTTTACCAAGCTGAGAAACCATAATTCAGAAGGGAATCTTCCCAAATAGAGTTTGCTCTAGCCTCATCCACTTGAGTTGCCAAAGATCCAAATAGCTATCCAACAAGTATACTGTGACCATTTTGCTGTGGCTGTGGTTGAGCTGCTTCTGGATAAAATATGTATATTTCTTAGAGACATAATATATGCATCAGACAGGTCCCTCATATAAAGTGTGTTAACTCAGTGATTTTTTTAGTATATTCAAATTATGAAAATATCACCATCTAATGTAGAACATCCTTATCATTGTAAAAAGAAATCTTGTACTTGTTGACTGTTGCCACCTGTCCCCTGCACATACCTTTTCCACATAATCCTCAAAGCCCTAGGCAACCTATAATTTATTTTCTGTCTCTGGATTTGCCTATTCTAGATATTTCATGTACATGGAATGATAATGTATGGTCTTTTGTGACTGGGTTCCTTCTCAGAGCGTATTTTCAAGGTTTGATCCATGTCATAGCATGTAATGAATAACTGATATTTATGTTGCATAAAAAAATTTTTCAGGGCCGGGGATTTAGCCCAGTGGTTCCGTCGCCTGCCTCGCAAGCGCAAGGACCCGAGTTCAATCTCTGGTACCAAAAAAAAAATTTTCAGTTGAAAAAAGCAAATATCCCTGCTTCCAATGCTGTGGTAGTATATAACCTTTGTGGGATAAAATCCTGTACTGTGTTCTTAATGTTTTAGGGCTGCTGAAAAGGGAAATTTTGAAGCTGCTGTGAAGCTAGGCATAGCCTACCTCTACAATGAAGGGCGTAAGTAACAGCCCCCTGATTGTGGACACTTTACACAAGCACCCACCTTTGGCCTTTTTGAGATATATATCCAACATGAGCAGTTTGGATTTTTTTGTGTGTGTGTGTGGTACCGGGGATCAAACTTGGGTCCTTGCGCTTGTGCAGCAGGCGGCGAAACCACTGAGCTAAATCCCCGGCCCATGCAGTTTGGATATTTGAGACAGGGTCTCATTATATAGTTCAGGGTGTCCTTGAATTCTCTATGTAACCCAGGCTGGCCTCAAACTTATAGCAATCCTCCTGCCTCAGCCTCCCAGCTGCTGGAATTACAGGCATGTGCTTCCAAGTCCAACTTTCTGAGTAGTTTAGGCACTCTTGCTATATCTGATGGTCTCCTTTACTATCCCTTCAGGAAAGCTTATGCCAAGAGATGCCTTATGAGGGGAGATCCATCAACATTTTGACTTAGGTTCCAAGAGTCACCTCTTGTTTTAGCAAATCCTAACACCGAACAGAGTCTCAGAATGGGGGCTGCTTGGACAAGCCAGGCTCCCACCTTCAGTCTGACTAACACTGAGGCCCTGCAGGGGATTTAGCTCAGCAGCACACCCCCCCCTTACCTTGCAAGTGCAAGGTCCTGAGTTCGATCCCTGGTACCAAAAAAAATCCACCGAGGCCCATGAGTGGACATGGTCTTTCTTTGGTCATCATCTGTGGAACTTTGGGGCAGAAGTGCATACCTGATTCCACAAGGTGTCAGTAATGTAGGCAGCCATGATTCCATGCAGGAAGCAGGTCAGAGCCTTCCTCATTCTTGGGTTCCTCCCTCCCTAAAGGCCAGGTGCTCCTTGAAAGATCCTTGTGTAGGCTCCACTTGCTTCTTGAAAGATCTTTGTATGGACTCTCCTTCTGCTTATCTGTTTAGCACCCCAAGGAATGAGCTCATAGTCTGTTATCTCAGCTCCCAATACATATAATGATTGGGTTATAGCCTGCCCTGCTATTTTCTTGCTTCTGAAAGATCTGATATCTTGGGCTGGGGAATGTAGCTCAGAGCTAAGAGTGCTTGCCTAGCATGCATGGAGCCCTGGGTTCAGTACCTAGTACCACACAGGGAAAAAGTCTGATGTGTTGGCTTGGTGCTGTATTCACAGCTACTTGGGAGGCTAAGGCAGGAGGATTGAAAGTTCAAGGCCAGCCCAGGCAACTTAATTAGACTTTGTCTCAAAAAGTGAAAGGGACTGGGGATAATGCTCAGTGGTAGAGTATCTTGGGTTCAATCCTCATTACTGCCAAAAAAAAGTCTAAAAAGCTGGTTCTTGCCTAGAGATAGTCCCTGCCCTTGGCCAGCTGATAAGAATATTGCAACTGATGAAGCCCTTGAGCAGCCCTTCTCCAGGCCCAGGAGAGCTGAAATTCTGCACCCATGCTTTCATCAGATGGCAGAGCTCATCTGATGAGAACTTAATTCATGTCACTACAGTGTACAGTTTAGTGGGCTTTTTGGGGTGTTGGGGTTTTTTGTTGTCTTTTTTCATTTTTTTTTTCTTGGTATTGGGGATCGAACTCAGGACCTTGTACTTTTGAGGCTGGTGCGGCACCACTGAGCTAAGTCCCCAGCCTTGTTGTTGTCTTTTTTTGAGATGGGGTATCACTAAGTTGTCCAGCTTGGTCTTGAACTTCTGAACCTCCTGCCTCAGCCTCCAAAGGAGCTGAGGTTACCAGCATGTGCCACCATGTCTGGCTTTTCCAATGATTTTTAATATATTTACAGAGTTATGCATCCATTACCACTGCCTAATTTTAGAACATTATGATCCCTAAAAGAACCTCTCCCTCATTAACCCATTAGCAGGGGCTCAGGCAGCAGTTTCCTGCAGGAGGAAAGATGGGTCTGGCTCTATGGGGAATACCATCCCTTGATGTTAAAATCCATGCTTCCAGAAGGACTCCAGCAGAGCCTATGGTCACAAAGACAACACAGTCCCTTCTAGACTTAAACAGGGGAAGAAAGGGAAGGTGCTTCCACCCTAGAGGGCTTTTCTTTCCTAAAACACCAGAAACTTTACTACAGTGTGCTTGAGCTTTTGGACTTCCCAGAAAGACTGGGGAACTTTCTTTATCCCATCCCCCAGAGTCATCCCTGGGTTCTCTTCTGTCTGTCCTGCAGTGTCTGTGTCTGATGAGGCCCGAGCAGAAGTGAATGGCCTGAAAGCCTCTCACTTCTTCAGTCTGGCTGAGCGACTGAATGTGAGTGCCTCACCTTTTATCTGGCTTTTCATCCGCCCACCTTGGTCTGTGTCTGGAAGCTGTTGCAAGGCTGTGGTCCATGAGAGTCTCAGGGCAGAGTGTCAGCTACAAAGAGTAAGTCCTGGTGGTGGGTAGCACCCATGAGTCCACCCACAGGGTCTGGGACATAGGAAAACCCTCCAGTAGACCCTTTTGACCATGTAAAGTTGGGAACCCAGAGGAAGTAGAGGTGCAGAACATCAAGTATAGATGTAATGGAGGGATTTAGGGCCTGGAGTGGATGGCAGAACTTTAGGCAAATGTGTTGGCAGCTGGAAACATGGGACTGAGGCTGCATAAAGCACCAGAGCCAAAGTCTGTTACTGGGGAATGGTCCTGTTCATGAGGTGGGCTGGCAAGGTTGGGGAAGGTTCCCCCTAACAGTTCTCTGCTGGGACTCATGGTTTTTTTTCTTTTCTTTTTTTTTTCCAAAGACTCATAAAGCATCCATACTGTACTGCTTAGGAAGAGTACTGAATCTTTTCGAGGTTAGTCAACTTGTTCCTTGCACGTGGAATTTTTGCCTGGTTTGACACATCGTGGCTGGAATCCAGGAATATGTGAAAAGCAATGGAAGGCATCAAAGGTCAATGCAAAAGCCAAGCCCTGCCTTGAGAGGCCACAGGGGGCTAGGCAGTGAATCCTGGCTCCAACCTCACTACCCAAGAAAGGAGATTGTTGGTGGATTATGACCTTACTCTTAGATAGCTGTGAGAATTAAATGGGACAACATGGGCAAGAGGCATAGCAGAGAAAATCTATCAGGAACTGAGCAGATGGTGCTGAGATGTTTGTGTGATGGCTCTGCTAGTGGTGGACTTCATCTGCTGGGTAGTTGATTATCTGGTCTTGAGGTTTTAATGAGCTTTGTGATCACAGTGAATCCCCTTTGCATTAGATTTAGGGACTATCATAACTTCTAGAGAAAGCATTAGGGAGGGATGTTGAGGCAGAGTGAGGAGGTAGAGGATCCAGAGAGTCACCAACACCACTTTCTAGGCTCAGGGCATTTCCTTTGGCAGCAAGACTGAAAGGCAGGCCTTGGGTGGCCCAGATGTGAGCTAGGGAATCTACAAACCAAGCCAATGCACAAATCTCCAGTAAAAGCAGAATCCCTGAGGCCAGAGCTCCCAAGTTTGTACCCTTCCTTGGTTGTCAAGTGGTGTATCTTTAGAGAAGTCATTTCTACTCTGATTTAGTTAACATGTCAGTTATCACAGGGAGTTTGGTTGCTTAGGAATGTGGAGGGGAAGAGGTAGGTTGGTAGAATGAATGAACATTGAATAGAAGATAAGAAAAGAACCAGTTGTGTTTGGCCTTGCTCTAGGATGAAGAGAAAAGGAAGCAGGCCCGTGACCTATTTGAAGAGTCGGCTCATCAGGGATGCTTGGCCAGCTCGTACCTCCTTTGGGAAAGTGACAGGAAGACAGATGTGAGTGGACCAAGGTTTGAGGAAAGGAGGAATCATGTTGGTCAAAGGCACAATCTCTAAACTAGCCCTTGGATAAGACTGTTGGCAAAAGGAAGGACCCTTTCACAGCTTCTGGGAGCAGGCTGCTCTCAGTACCCTCAAAACACCCACCATTGTTTGAAGATAAAAGGCTGGGGAGCTAGCACAGTCAGGGACCTTCTGGGGGTGGGAGAAGGGACATTTAAGAACCCCATGGGTTAGTTCTGAGTTCCTCTGAAGACAAAAGAGTGTAAAGGCAACTTTCTTCTGTTGACAGATGTCAGACCCTGGACGATGCCTCCATAGCTTCCGGAAACTCAGGGACTACGCTGCCAAAGGCTGCTGGGAAGCACAGGTGACAAGAGAAAACTGGCCTTCTTACAGCCTTGGGGCAGGACTACCTGGGCTCACAAAAGGAGACTGAGGGATGCAGTAAGATTGGTCCACTGCTGGAGCTGAATCTTTTTTTTGGAGACAGGGTCTTCCTATGAAGTTTATGCTGGCCTTCAAATTGCTATGTGGTACAAGCTGGCCGCAAACTTTCAGCTATCCTTCTGCCTCTCAGCCTCCAGAATGCTGGGATTATAGGCATGTGCCTGGCTAGAGCTGAATCTGAAATGAGTTTAGCTCTGGTATGCAGGGAGAAGAGCCCAGAAGTGCCTCATTCATTTCTACTCATGTCTACTCTTGCCTCTTTGCCACCAGCCTCTGAATTCTCAATGCTAGCCTGCTGTCAGAATTTATACCACTTATTCTCAAAAGTTGTCCTGTAATGGTTGTATTGACAGTGAAAGTTGAAGTGACCAGAGAGCAGAGGAACACGTGAAGTGCTTTCCTGTTCTTGTTAGTAGCTAGCCCTGCTCAAACCATCTAGCCAGGAAATCAAGGATTTGTAGTTATCTTTTACCAGACTATCTCCCCTTACGGCTGTAAAGAAGTTTCAGGACAAATAAGTAAGATCCTCCCCCATTGCAAAGCAACTAGAAGTAGAATAGAAAGTCATCTACACTCATATAGTAGGGAAAAACCATAAATAGCTTAGTCTGATGTGTCACAGAATGTTGTGTTCTTGTCCCAAAAGATTTATAAGGAATTGGGCCAGGGATTTAGCCTAGTGGTTCCGTCGCCTGCCTCGCAAGCGCAAGGACCTGAGTTCGATCCCCGGTACCAAAAAAAAAAAAAAAGGAATACTACATTTACAAGAAGTGTACTTCTACATGAAAGCTCAGAGTAATCAATAAGAATAGTTAAGACCCTAATGAATAATCAGAGGGCCTTGGTAGATTCTCAGAAAAGAAGAAATAAATACAACGGGTTAAAAAGCAGAACAACAAAGCCAGGTGTGGTGGTTACACATCTGAAATCCTAGCACTCACGAGGCTGAGGCAGGAGGATCACTGCAAGTTTGAGGCCAGCCTGGGCTATATTGTGAGTTCAAAGCCAGGCTGAGATACATAGCAAGACCCTGTCTCCCAAAAAAAACCCCAAAAAAACCCCACACCTTCAAATGAGATACTTTGGGCTGATTGCATTAGCAAATTTATGTTTCTGAGTAGAAACATTTTTAATAACAGTTTTGTTGGTGAAGGTGAGATGAACAAAGTGCTCCTGTGAGTGGTGTGAAAATCAGCACAAGGCTTTCCGAAAGCACTTGGGGGGATGTAGCAAAGTGTAGGTGCTCGTGTGGACTCACTGGGTAAGGAACTAAGTATTCTACAATGTAAATAAGAAAAATACCCTTAGTGGGGAAATAGGTGGAATATGCCTATGGATATTTAATAATCTATAGTTATATTTAATAATTTTATGTTATTGTTAGGAAGGCAAAAGATAAAATGTATGTATATTGTCTCAGATGCATCCACTTATACATATATCCATATAGCATATGCACATAAATGCCTAGTAAAATCCAGAAGGAAATGTATAAAAATGACTGACAGTGACCAGCTGTCTTAATTGGTGCCTGGCAGGTGAGTGCCAAGTGCTGGCTCAAAGGCTGATCATGTATTATTCCATGAAAAAGGAAACTGAGGCGCAGAGAGGTTTCCAGTTTGCTTGTGGTCACACGAGTCCAGCTTTTTGTTTTGGTTGTGTTTTTTAGGGCGGAGGGGTTACAGGCTGACCTTGAACTCACTTTGTAGCCCAGGCTAGCCTTGAACTTGTGGCAATCCTCCTGGCTCAACCTCACAAGTGCTGTGATTACAGGCATGTACCACCATGTCCGGCTTAAGTCCAGATTTTAAAGACAGATGATCTGAGCTCCCAGCCAGCTCTTTTTTTGTTGTTGTAGTTCTTGGTTTTGTTTGTTTTTATGATGCTAGGGATCAAATCCAGTGCATAACATGTGCTAGGCAAGAGCTCTACCTCTAAACTACATTCCCACCCTTATTTTGAGACAGGGTCAAGTAGTTCCTCAGGCTGGTCTCAAACCTGAGATCTTCCTGCCTTAGCCTTCCTAGTAGCTGAAATTATAAGCATATGTCACCATACCTGGCTCTCAGCCAGCTCTTAGTACTTTGTGGTACAGCTTCCCTTGGAATGTCTTTTACACTAGGATTGAACAGAAATAAGTTTTGGGGTTTTTTTTTTTTTGGTACTGGGGATTGAACTCAGGACCTTGGCACTTGCGAGGCAGGCATGACACCACTGAGCTAAATCCCTGGCCCCAGTTTTTTACAATGTGAGCAGAAGACTTAAATTCCCTAAGAATCTGCACTAGGTTGGGAAGGCAACTCATCTACCTTTCATCCCTTTAAAAAAATTTTATTGTGGTATCTTACTTATTCAAAAGAGAATAATACTAAAGATCTTAGCAGGGGATTTAGCTCAGTGGTTCCAGCGCCTGCCTTGCAAGCGCAAGGTCCTGAGTTCAATCCCGAGTACCAAAAAAAAAAAAGAGATCTTAGCTATACTGTTTCAGAAGATTGAGAAGGCTTAAGTAGGCAAGTTTGTACACCTGTGTTTTCTATCTGAAGAGCCCTTCCCTTCGGAAGTAGACAATCTGATGCTCATGTTCCCCTTGTCTTTCTGTCCTTAGCTGGCTTTAGCCAAAGCCTGTGCAAATGGAAACCAGCTTGGACTAGAAGCAAAAGCCTGCAATGAGGTAGTCTGCCAGTTGTTCCAGGCCTCCCAAGCTGTCAGTAAGCAGCAGGTCTTCTCAGTGCAGAAGGGACTGAATGACACAATGAGGTGAGACATTCAAGAGCCTAAGGTACCTCAGTATGGTGTATGTTCGAGCCCAGCCCTGGGCTCAGTCTCTGATACTGCAAAGAAAATGAGCCCAAGGGTCCAAGCAGCACCCTCCTCCTCAGCACTGATTTTTTGGCTCTTTTTATTGCAGAATGTTATTATATATTTTATAAATGATCTGGGTGGCACTCTCTCCACAGGTACATTCTGATTGATTGGCTGGTAGAAGTTGCCACCATGAAGGACTTCACGAGCCTGTGCCTTCACCTGACAGTGGAGTGTGTGGACCGGTACCTGAGGAGGAGGGTGGTACCCCGTTTTAAGCTCCAGCTGCTGGGCATTGGCTGCATGGTCATCTGCACCCGGTAAGAAGCCGATTGATCCAGCCAACAGGGCTGGTGTTTGGATGTGCTGGCTCTTCTTGGAGGTCACCTGTCCTTCCTGTGCTAGTGGCTAGTTCATAAGGGAAATAAGTCTTAAGGGTCTCACCTGACTCACAGGTGGGGATGGCAGAATTGACCCTTGGCATGGCCATTTGGCAGGTACATGTGTCCAGGCAGCTCATCTTGGCAGATGGTCTCAGAACCCAGAGGATGAACTCAAACAGGCACAGACTAGACCACACTTCCCTTGGGTCCTGAGGGTATAGGTCCCAAGGAGAGTCACAGTTGACTGCCTTCTTCCTCTTTGGTCCTAAGAGTTCACAGAGAGAACCATGTCTCTGAGGTCGAGTTTTCTTGTTTTCCTAAACCAAACATCCCTAGCATGAGCCACTACTTCTACTAGGAAGTACATTTCAGACCCACTGTCCTTGTCTGGGAGGCCTAGTGAGTAAGGAATAGGTTTGGCTGCACTTGGCAATGATGTTAACTGCAGAGATCTATTTCTGTCTTGCATAATAGTCTAGAGACAAAGGGTCCAAGGTCACTGGGATGTTTTTTTATTTCAGGAGGTCATGAAGGAACCCTGGCTCCTGTCTTACTCTCTGCCACCCCCCAGTGGCTGCCCTTGTCCCCATGACGCCATAGCTGCCATGTCCGCCTTGCCATGTAGTTTAGTCATGTCACCAATGTAAGGCCACGACAGAAACTGTAGTCCCTTTGGACGGCTCAAAGCAGGGTCATAGTACCCTACAGAAGAAGTGAGGAATTCAGGGTCAATGAGCAGACCCTGCCACACCCAGTCCAGAGCCCTCCTTGTATGTGCCAGGTCTTCTGGCACCATCCCAGAGATGCTGATGAACAAGTGGTGTTGCTGCCTTCCTGGATCTAACAGCAGTTACATCACTGCAATTTCAGAACAAGTTACTGGGCCACAGACAGCAGATCGTAACCTCTGGAAATGGTTTTAAAGGCTGAGATATGCCAGTCCTGCTGTCAGGGTAGCACTTCTCCCTAGCCCCACTTGCCCCTACCTCCTTATCTCCCCACCTTAGACTCCAGTGCAGGACTCTGGGCAACCCATTCACATCCCCTCTTTTGGGCATGTGTGCCCTTTATGCTTGGAGGTATACTTCCTGTCCCTTCTGTCCTGTCAAGCCAATGACAAATATGCAAACTGCAGAGACCCAGCACAAGCAGAGAACAAACTGGGCCTTGGTCCATTCCTACTTGGGATATCATCGTCAGGGCCTCTGGAGTAGGATGTTCCGTGATGGTTGGCACTGGCAGACAGTAGAGAACTGGGTGTCCCCTATCTCGTGGACAATCAGAATTCATGTGGCCAGCTGCCATGTTGTATACAGACCTTTAGATAATCTCTGGAACCTTCACTTCTACTTCTTGGTGCCAATGGGTCGTTTACCTTCTGAGTGTAAATTGTTTATACTCTAATTGATACTGTTAAAAGATAGGGCAATACTCAAGAGGTTGAGGCTAGAGGTAAAAAGTTCAAGGCCAGCCTAGGCAACTTAGCAAGATTCTAGGGCCGAGGATTTAGCTCAGTGGCAATGTGCCAGCCTCACAAGCCCAAGGTCCTGAGTTTGATCCCTGGTACTGGCGGGGGGGGGGGTACCTCAAAATAAAAATTGTTTTTGCTACCAGGGATTGAACCCAGGATCTTCATACTGAGCTACATCCCTTATATCTATTTTCTTATTTTTTATTTTAAGACAGGATTTCACTGAGTCATTAAGTTGCCCAGGCTACCAGAGTGCTAGTTACAGGCATGGGCTACCACTGCTGGCATCAAAATAAAAAATTTTTTAAAGGGCCGGAAATGTATCTCAGTTGTAGAGTGTTCGCTCTCCTAGAATATGTAAAGCCCTGTGTTCAGTCCCTAGAACTGCACACACAAAAAATTAAGGCACAGTCTAGGAGTGCCGCTTATAGAGCATTTGCCTAGCCATATGCAAAGTCCTGGGTTTGATCCCCAGTAGCACCAAAAGAAGAAAAGAAAAAAGGCAAATCCTCGTTTCTAAGGTCATTAGGAAAACTGAATAATAGAGCCTTTTGCAGACAGTTGTGTCTGATCAATAGCCCTTCCTCTCCCACTCTGATTCTGTATCCAGGCTCAAATCTTTCTTCTTTCCAGTACCTTCTGACCATCTCTCCCTTTAATGTTTCTTACTGTCCAGAGGCAGCTGGATCCATTGTATAGCCTTCCTTTGGCACCGAAGCTCAGAGTCATCATGCTCTCCTTACCTTGAGGCCTCCCAGTTCCTATCCCTTCAGGAGATGGACTCGGCTAAGTCCCCCTCTCCATGTTCCAGGTTCATCAGTAAAGAGATCCTGACGATTCGAGAGGCTGTGTGGCTCACAGACAACACATACAAGTACGAGGATCTGGTGAGAATGATGGGAGAGATCGTCTCCGCCCTGGAAGGGAAGATTCGAGTAAGTAGAGGTTTCTTTCGTCTCCCTGCTTGGGTTATGGGAGGAGTAGGAAGAGCTGAAAACATCCAGCTTTCCTGCTCTGGAAGATCCTTATGTACCCAGGGGTCAGCTGTCTGTGCCATGCCCAAACCCATGAGCAAGGGCCCATCACTGCAGTGCATCATCACATGCCTTGATGCCCTGAGTGAGGGCCAAGTCCCAGCTGGGCTGTTGCTTGGTATGCTCTTGATGGAAAAGAGCCCACATCCACCTTCCCCTTTTGTCTAGGTCCCTACCGTGGTCGATTACAAAGAGGTCCTGCTGACGCTGGTCCCTGTGGCACCTAGAACTCAACACCTGTGCAGCTTCCTCTGTGAGCTCTCGCTGCTGCACACCAGTCTGTCTGCCTACGCCCCAGCCCACCTGGCCTCTGCAGCCCTGCTTCTGGCCAGAGTGATGCATGGGCAGAGTAAGGAGTGGCCCCTCTAGGGGATTGCTGGTAGCAGGGGAAGTCCTCAAGTAGGAGAAGGGTGGTGGGACAACAAGAAATATATGCCCAGCACATAGTGGCATATGCCTATAATCTCAGCACGTCTAGGAGGCTGAGGCAGGAGAATCATAAGTTTGAGCCCAGCCTGAGCAACTCAGTGATTTAGTGAGGCCATGTCTCAAAATAAAAATTGTTTAAAGGGCTAAGGATAATAGCTCATCCTGAAGGTCCTGGCTTCAAGCCCCAGTATTACATGGTTAAAAAAAAAAAAAGTGCCCATCCCTTCAGAATGAACCAAAGGTAGCATAGGGTTGAGAGATGAGAGATGGTTCTAGTTTAAGTATTTCCCAAATTTTTGACAGTATGCATGTTCTATATGAGGACTTGTCAAAACCATTTTAATGGACTGCAATCTTGAGCTCCAGGACTATAACCTGCAGATTTATAGAGTGGGAGTGGTCAGACAACCATTGCATTCTGGCCTGCTTTGTTCCTCAGCACAGCCCTGGACCACTCAACTATGGGACCTCACTGGCTTCTCCTGTGAAGACCTCATGCCTTGCGTCTTGAAACTACATAAAAAATGGTGAGTCTGAGCCACCAGAACATGGTGACGCATGCCTGTAATCCCCCCAAAATAAATATAAGTGCTGGGGAGCCAGGGATTTAGCTCAGTGGTGCTGCTCGCTGCCTGCCCCGCAAGCTCAAGGACCTGAGTTTGATCCCCAGTACCAAAAAAAAAAAAGAAAGAAAAAAGTGCTAGGGATGTAGCTCAGTGCAAATCCACTGGGTTCAGTCCCCAAAACCACCAAAAAAAGTGGTAAGTCCTTAAGGAAGCTAGTCCTCTGGCCATAATCTGCCAGGCAAGGGCTCAAGTTCCATCCAGCCCTTGGTGTCTTCATTAACAGCTCTCGGTCAATGCACAGATCTTACCTCAGTGAATTTCATGTAAGAAATATCTTTTGAATAGACATTTTAAAGTTTCAGGGCCATGGTTCATACATTTTTTTCACAGTTCATAGAATTTCACATTTTTCACATAGAGTCTCTCATTGAGGAAGTGGAAGCCATCGCTTCTTGGCCTTTTAGCTGAGATAAGTGAGGAAGTGGAAGCCAGCAGGCAAGCAGACCCTCACTGCTAGTCTCATCTGTGCCTGTCTGATCTTAGCTATGATGGCTTGCTCCCACTTGTGCTCCAGACCTGAGTTCCTTGCTACCTCCTTATCTTCCCACCTTTCCATTCTTGCGGGAGTCCTGAGAGGCCAGAACACATGCTGAACAGAGAGTCAGGTGGTAATGGAGCCAGGAGAAAAAGAAAGTGTGTGGAGGGTGCTGGTGTTTGGAAGGACCAGGGTTCCCCTAAAGAAAGTGAAGGCAGGGCCAGGAATTTAGCTCAGTGGTTCCAGCGGCTGCTTCACAAGTGCAACATCCTGAGTTCGATCCCCGGTACCAAAAAAAAACAAGCCAACAAAAAAAGAAAGTGAAGGCAAAGGGGGCGGCTTGTGCAGATCAGCAGACTGCTGGCTATGTGAGAATCTTGGAACACATGGGCTGAGTTTGCATCTAGCTATTACTGCTTCCTCAATTCCTCCAGAACTTTCCTCATAATTTGCTTCTCCTAATTCTCAGTTCCCCTTACTGTGGCCTCCTCCCTCCGAGTCCTGCAGCTTCCTCCTCCAGGACACCCTGCCTCAGTCTGGTTCTATCTCCCACCCCCATCCTGAGAGTCCAAGTAGTTTTGGACTCTCTTTCTGTTGTTCCCAGTTTCTCCTCCAAGGATGCTTAACCACTTCCAGATCCAGACCACATCTAAACCTTGACCACTCCACCCCAGATCACCTTGCCTAGTGTATCTAAGCCAACTGCCCTTTCTTCTCTGGTTGGGAATTCCCCTTCAGGTTGCATTTGGCAGTTGGTGGTTGAGGCCTAGTCATACTGGCAGAAGCCAGGACCTGCTTGTTTCTGTTTCTCCTTCATCCCTACGGCCTAGCAGCTTTTACATCTGACGTACTTTACACATGCATACTTTGAGATCTGGTCCTCTCAATGACCTTGGTCACTCCCTTGCTACCTCCTGGAATTGGAGGGACTCAGAGCATCCCTCCTGCTTATGTCAATCCAGAGCCTTGCTCTGCAGCTTCCAGGATAAGATCAGAGCTCTCCAGAACAGCCCCCGTTCTTTTTTTTGGTACCGGGGATGGAACTCCTTGTGGTTGTGCAGCAGGCGACGAAACCACTGAGGTAAATCCCCGGCCCAACAATTTTTTTTTTTTTGGTACCGGGGATCAAACTTGGGACCTTGCGCTTTCGAGGCAGGCGCCGGAACCACTGAGCTAAATCCCCGTCCCAAGCCCCGGTTCTTGACCAGCTCTTCTCTCCAGCCATCCTTTTTTCTCCCTCATCACTGTTCTCTATGTGTGGACACTGGTCACCATTTCCTGGGGTTGTTATGTGCTTTTGCCCACCATTTTCTTCTGCAGAGCCCAGATCCTGTAGCTGTCAGATAGGGAACCAGGGTGACAGTGGAAGGGTCAATGTATTTGAGCCCCCTCCTTTTTTTTTGGTACCAGGGATCGAACTCAGGACCTTGCACTTACAAGACAGGCACAGTGCTGCTGAGCTAAATCCCTGGCCCTGACCCCCATCTTTGATCATTCTAGGAGCACCAGCTGTCACCAGATACTGGACAACAAAAGTTGTTACTGAGCTGTGTTTATTTTTTCCTCCAAAGGAATTTTTTGTGTTGTTATTATAACTAGTTAAATTGGTATGTTAGTCAGCTTTTTGTGTCTGACAGAATACCTGAGAATAACAACTAGAGAACAAGAGGTTTATTTTGCCTCATGGTTTCAGGGTTCTTAGTGTCTAAGGCTATGGTAAAGCAGAAACTTCATGGTAGAAGGGTGTGGGGAAGAAAGCTGCTCACCTCAAGGTAGCCAGAAAGAAGAGAGTGACAGCTTGTGCTAGAGGGTGTCTTCTGTCCACTTTTGCACCCTCGGGGTCCCCAGGCCCACATTCAGGGTGGGCTCCTCCCTCAATACCAATCTTCTCTGAAAACACACTCAGACACACCCAAAAGTGGGCTTTCTTATTTCCTGATTCTCAGTCCAATGAAGTTGACATTGAAGATTAACCATCACAATTCAAAACATTTATTTATATAAACTAAGCTTTTTTTGTGAGCTCCATTCCTGGCTCTAAATTTTTTTTTAATTGCACAACTTAATGGGCTTTTAGTATATTCACAAAGTTGCATGGCCATCACCACAACCAATTTTAGAACATTCTTACCACCCCAAAAGAAAATTCTTAGCTGTCACCTTCCAATTGCCCCCAATTTCCTCAGTCCCTGGCAACCACTTACCTGCTTTCTGTCTCTGTATTTGCCTATTCTGGACATTCTGTATAAATATAGCCATATAGTAAGCAGCCTTTTGTATCTAGGTTCTCTGACTGAGCATCATGTTTTCAAGGCTAATGTTGCAATGCATGTCAGGGCTTTTTTTTTTAATAACTAAATAAAATTCCACTGGGGGGATGGACCACATTTTGTTTATCCACTCAGCCATTGATGGACATGTGGGTTGTTTCCACCTTCTGGCTATTATGAATAGTGCTGCTGTGAATGGTCTGGTGTGAGTTTCTGTGTGGACATGTGTTTTCATTTCTCTTAGGTATAAATTCCTAGGTGTGGAATGGCTGGGTCATATAGAAACTATGTTTAACTGCTTCATGAGCTGCCAGGCTGTTTTCCAGAGTGACTACACCATTGTGCATCCTGATCATTGTGCAGGTTTTGAAAGCTTGTTGTCCCCTCCACTTGAGGGAGCAAACTAAAACTGGGATGGGGGAGTGCCTCCCACATCCACCTCTGTGTCATTTCCAGCTTCCATGACGATGCCCCCAAGGACTACCGGCAAGTCTCTCTGACCGCTGTGAAGCAACGATTTGAGGACAAGAAATATGAAGAAATCAACCAAGAAGAGGTGAGGTACCTTCCCCTCCACTGTCACCTAGGTGTTTGATGGGGGTGCAGGCTGGGGATTGGGGCTCTTCAGCCTCACTCACAGTGCCTCTTCCCTCTTGCTGACTCTGGCTTCCCCAGGTGCTGAGCTACAGTCAATTGTGTGCAGCATTGGGGGTGAAAGAAAGTCCAGAGCCCACATCTTTCCCCAGTTCAGGGGAGATCTGCCCCTTCCTCAACTCCCCCTCTGGGAGAACAAAGCGGTGAGTCCCCCCCAGGGCCACTCCATGGCTATATAGTGTGGTGCTGCTGGCTGCTGGCTCCTGCAGTCAAAGCCTGAATTCCCTCACTGACACCTTCTGTCTGAGCTCCACACAGGGGGACCCTGCACTTGAACCTAGGCAGTCTGTCCTTAGCTGTGTTCTTGAGTTTCACTGCCTTCAGCTGTCCTTTTTCAGAGGTGGCTGGCTCTCTTGCTTTATTCTGGCTCCCTGTTGAGGGAAAATGGTTCTGAGCACAGTTGATCATGACTTAGGCTCTGACTTTGCCTGTGCCATCCTGAGGCACTGTCCTCTATGCATATTGCTGTCACTCCTGGCACTTGGGTTATAACCTGATTAACATTCCCATCAGTTTCCTCCTTCCCCTTGGGTCCTCCCTCTTTGCCTGTGCGTACTCCTATTTATTCCCATCTCTTTCTCTCCCTTTTGTTTTGTTTTGTGACAGTCTCACTATGTAGTTCAGATTGACCTTGGACTCACTATGTATCCCAGGCTGGGCTCAAACTCACGGTGATGCTCCTGCCTCAGCTTCCCACTCCCATCTCTCTTATCACTGCTATCATTGTATTTCCTGGAATAACTTCCCCTCCCCATATTACCCATGTGAAGAATTCCTGTTGATTCTGCAAAGCCCAGATGAACAGGACCTTCTCTGTACTGCTGGCTCTTCCTCTGTAATTCCTCAGCATCCTCTGTACCCTTAGCTTCCTGAGAGGAGGCATTGGGTAGAGTTATTCCTGTCACATCACACGGGCCAGACAGGGCTACCTCCATGAATGTGTGGGGAATAGGCCTTTGGTCACAGATCCTTGAACTCCAGGGGACCCCCAAAGAAGCAGCTGATACAGAAGCAGCCTAAGCCATCCCCATGCACTGCCCCAAGCATTGCCACTGTGCTAAATGTGAGTGACCTGGACCCACCTGAGAATGTCACCACTTTCCTCCTACTCTGCTGATGACAATCTGACTATCCATGGATGGAGTTGCCCACAGGGAAAGCCCAGACAGACATACAATTATGCCTTGGGAGGTGGAATTCCTGGCCCCTCCCCCACACCCAGTCTCACTGTTAAACTTGCTTCCCAGCAGCCCCCACCGCCCTGTCAGTTGTCTGAAAGGGATCCCCAGGTTATACTGAGTTAACTTTGTTCATTCCCTGAGCTCAGGAAACAGAAACTCAGCAGGTATGGTGGCTTCTCCCAGAAACAGGCCCACATTCCAGCTTCAGCCTTGACCCCAGGAGGGCAGAAGTGCCAGCACTCCCTGGGGACAGCCCCATCTCTGGCTGCATCTTCTATAGCTAGCATCCTGGAGGATGGCTGGCCCAGGGTCCTGTAGCTGACTAGGTTGAGCCAGGGTTGACACCTAGACAGGCCCCGCCTTCAAGGCTCACACTGGTTCTAGCCTCACTGGCATTCTCTACCCAGCACATCCTTCCAGAGCAAACGAGAGGGCCCAGAAGTGAACAGGTGTTTGAAGCTGGTGCATGACTGGAGCTTCCTGGCTTTCCCTATCTCATAGGAAGCGGGAGAACAGCCTTCAGGAGGACCGAGGCAGCTTTGTCACCACACCTACTGCTGAGCTGTCCAGCCAGGAAGAGACACTGCTGGGGAGCTTCCTGGACTGGAGCCTGGACTGCTGCTCTGGTTATGAGGGCGACCAGGAGAGTGAGGGTGAGAAGGAAGGTGATGGTGAGTGTATAGCAGAGGGACATTTCACAGGAGGTGCCTTCTACTAAGGGCCTCCTATACTCAGCAATGGAGGCCTGGCCCTAGCTAGCTGGTAGTACCACACTCTTACCTAGGACAGCTTGTCCCAACCCAGAGGTGTGAGAGTAGAGCCCCTAGACACAAGAGCTCAGGGTGGGCATAGGGATTACTGCTATACTGCTACCCCACAGGGAGGGAGAGGATTTAGGCAAACCTGGGTCTGCTTCAGCTGGGTCTGTGATAGTGCAAGGCCCTCAGGACAGGGAGGAACAGGGACCCCTATCTGGAGTTCCTGATTAGATCTTTCTAAAGGACTGTTGAAATGTATCCACATAGTATACATAACCCCCCTTCCCATCCCATCTCTTATGGGCTGAAGGAGGTCCTGTCCCCAGTATCCTAAAAAAACCGACCTTGGGCAGACTTTTTAGCCCTTTCCAGTTGCTTAACTTTGTGTCCACTCAGGGGACTGAGTAAGTTATACAGCCAGTTGCCACCTTCCACTCCCCTCAGAGTTGTAGGGTGGCAGCCCTCCTATCTTGAGAGAAGCATGTCACCCATAGCTTTCAGCTGAGCAATATAAGGGAACACAGCCAGGTAGGGGATATTTGACCAGGCACAGGATGCTGTAAACTGTCCTGGCTGTGAGCCAAAGTCTAGACTGCCCAGGTCCTGACTGGGCAGAGAGGGTTACCTCTGATGCTCAGGCTATGCCATGACCTCCCCATCCCAACATTTCCCACAGTGACAGCTCCCAGTGGTGTCCTTGATGTCACTGTGGTCCACCTAAACCCAGAACACCACTGCTGCCAAGAATCAAGTGATGAGGAAGCCTGCCCAGAGGACGAGGGACACCAGACGCCAGGCACTCAGACACCTCCAACTCCAGGGCCCAGGCCTCTTCTCTGCTGGAGGAAGCCCGGCAAGGACATCACAACCTCAGGGTACTCCTCTGTCAGTAGCACAAGTCTCACAAACTCTGTGGATGGAGGCTCAGGGGACCCTCATCAGTCTACCTCAGTGCTGTCCCTGGGCAGCGACTCAAACACACCTCCCTGCCACCATCAAGCCAAGAAGTCATGTTTACAGTGTCGTCCCCCAAACTCCCTAGAGAGTACTCTTCCCCAGCGACAAGTGAAACGGCAAAATCTATCCACTCATAGTGATGAGGACATGAACTTGGGCTTCCTAAAGCTGTGAGTGTGTTAGTATGTGTGCTGCAGTGATTGTTTACTGAGGAAGGCTGCTCCTCTGCTAGGAGGGTTGGGGGTACTACAGGTAAAGACTGTAGATCTGGGGGCAGTTCCACAGAGCAGAGGGGTAACTTGTGGGTATCGAGTCTCTCTCTAGGAGATTCCTGGGCTGGCCCTCAGAATGTCAAATCAGTGTGAAAAGCTCAACTCCTCTTTGGAAAATTTAGCCTCAAAGCAGTCATAGCATGCCATGTGAAGCCCACCTCTGTACCTCCTGTGTCCCACTGTCTGGAAGATTAAAACTGTATTTGTCTTGGTCTTCTCAGTCCCACTGAGCCCCATGCCAGGAGCTGACAGCTTTCACACACAACACGTGGCCTGTGTAGCCTGGCACAGCTTGAGTCCCTGTCTGGTATCTTGTATGGTTTTGGCCTCCGTGGGTACTCACTGCTGTTCCCCTCACCCATCTCGGCCTGCAGCAGATATCCACTCCCTTTTGGGCAGTGGGTCTCATGTGAGGGAACCTGTGTTCCTACATATCTGTGGACCGTGCCCTGAACACTAGGTATGGGGACTATACTTCCTTCCTCTGGCACTCTCTGGAGTGTTTGTCTGTGTCCCTGTGGTGTCCATGTGAACAATTCTGTTTGCACTAAATTTCTGGGCCATTTTTTCCCTTTATTTCTAGACTTATTTCTTCCAAGATGAAAACAAAGTTAACATTTAAAATAGAGGGTAGGGGCCGGGGATTTAGCTCAGTGGTTTCACCACCTGCTGCACAAGCGCAAGGACCCGAGTTCGATCCCCGGTACCAAAAAATTAAAATAAAATAGAGGGTAATAAAAAATAAGACATTCCCAACATTATGTAGGCTCAACTGAAAAAAGAAAATCTGACACCAGCCTCTCCATGCTATCGTGGTACTTTTTTTACTTTTGTTTATTTGTTTGGGGTGTTTTGTTTTTGTTTCTTTGGTTTTTGCAGTACTGGAATTGAACCCAGGGCCTGCACAATGAGCTATAATCCCTAACTTTTTTTTTTGGTACCGGGGATCGAACTCGGGTCCTTGTGCTTGTGCAGCAGGCAGCGAAACCACTGAGCTAAATCCCTGGCCCTATATCCCTAATTTTTAAAATCTTTTATTTTGAGAAAGTCTCACTAAGTTGCTCACACTGGGCTTGAACTTGTGATCCTCCTTTATCAGCCTCCCGGAGTGTTGGGACTAAGTATGCACCACCTCGACCTCTTATCTCAGCACTTTTTATGCATAAAGATTTTTCCCAGAGAAAAAAATTCAAGTCATCTGTAATATCTGAGGTGAACTGAGGCAGAAGAGCAGCCAGAGGGTTTGCCTTTATCTGATCCCAACTGCGGATCTGTGGATTCTATGGGGAAAAAAAAGCAGATTACCCGCCATCCCTGTCTTCTTGGCCATCAAGGTGGCTCTCTGCCTCAAAAGTGACAGGGCTGGGGATATAGCCCAGTGGTAGAGCACTATGCATGAACCCCTTGGAAGCAGAGGAAGCAGCCCAAACTGCCTGGGGAGTGTGTTGAAGACCAACCACTGACACATCAGCTCTGCTAGGGTACACTCTTGTTTCCTCTCCAATATAACAGCCACTTGGCCAGGAATGTCCCCAAATACTTTTGAACCAGAAGTACAGGGAATGGGGGGGAAGTTGACTCAGTGTTTACTTTGCTGTGTGCTTGTGTGTATGTGGATATCCCCAGGGCAGCTGATTTGCTACTGTAAGAATTTTAACCATCCTCGCTGGGGCATGGTGGGGATGAGACCCCAAGCATTGAAATTGTAGACTTGTCCTGTCAGCCTTGTGCCCCTGGGTGTGTGTGAGCCTGTTCCTCATCTGTAAGATGAGGCAATAATACCTACCTCACAGGGGTGTTGTGAGGATTAAATGTAATGACAGTGGCACATGAGTGATAGCTCCTTACTTAATTGTCTCAAGTCTTGTCTGGTCTCTCGAATCAACATCTCCACTCCAGATGGACTTAGTTCTCTGCCTTCTCTCAGCCTGCACCTGTAGAAGGAAAGCGTTCCAGGGACACCTGGGAGCACCTGATTCTACTGTAGGGTTTCCTTGGCTCTCCTAAGTACTGTTTAAAGCTTTCCTCTCTCCTACTTTACACGTGCTACCTGGGTCCCAGCCCCTTTCCCCTGCTCTGCCAGGCACCCTCAGCTCCCCAACCCCAGGTCTTCTAACCCCTCTCCATACTTTAGCCCTGCCCCCAGCCAAGGCTGGTCATCCAGCTCCCACGTGAGATTTCTTGGCCTCTTTAGGGGTTTGAATTCATCGTTTATTTCTGTTATCTCAATTCTACTTGACCTGCTGTCCTCACTTCTAGCAGCATCTCTATCCAAGGTCCTTCGTAGTTTTGTCCCCTGAGACACTGAGGCCTAGGTTTCATTCCATCATGGACACTGCCCAGACCCTAGCAGTAGTACTCGCCCACGGCCCCCTCCTAGAACATTCCTGACCCACACTGTTACCCTTCCTGTCAGTTCTCTGGGCTTCTGTCCAGTCCGCACATCCCACTTTGAGCCATCGTTTTTTTTTTTTTTTTTTGCATTTCAATAATTTTATTGAAAGGTAGTACCAAAGGTACTAGTACCAAAGGTAGTTGGTTAGGTTACCTCTGCCAACTCAAAATTAATACTAATATTTTCAAAATATTGAAATATATCAGCCTTATGGTAAAACTGAAAGTATCCACAAAACATGATTTACAAAAAGTTAAAGGTAGAATATACTGTGGTTCTTTGGTTTATTTTTCAATGCTTAGTTATCTGTAATATGGTGTTAAAATTGGTTACATCCATTCTGGATAGATTCAGGCTTCAGGCTGCACTGTTTACAACACTAACAATATATGTACATTTCCTTATATTGATTGGCTCATATGGAGAATTCCAAACACTACCTCAGCAATCTCATAATTATGGCAGTGCCTCCTTTTCTTAAGACACATTATGGAAATTTGTGAAAGTATATTCTGTTCTTTAAAAAAATAAAACAGAACAAAACTGGAAGCAATGGGAGTTTTATAGAAACAGTCCATAGTAAAACTTGGAGTGCTTTATCTAGCCAGAACTTAGGGTAAAGCAAGTTTTCAGAGTGGTAATTGATTTTGACTTAACTATATAATATAATAGAACATTTTTTTTTTTAAATGGAACTAGATAAGACTGAGGAAGTAGATTCTGTATAGAAATTTTTACCATTGTTACAAATGTCACCTGTTTTTTAGAAGAAACATTAAAGATAGCTCAATGAATATGCCAAACTTAGTAGGTCTGCATTTTGGCTTAATACAAAATGTTTTTAAATGTAAATGTAATTCCCAAATGTAACATTCTCATCTCTGAACTATCTATGACTTGACTACTTATGGGTACCAAGAAACCATTACATTATCTAGAATATAACCTTATGCCTTTAAAAAGTGCATGTGTGAAATGTTGGTTTTGATGTAAACCTCATAATTTAAAATTTTAGGTTACCATTTTCCAAGTCACCTAAATATAATACATTGATCCAGTATAGAAAGTTAAATTAATGTTAGAAAAGAAGATTCACAGTTCACCCTTTCAGGCTTGTTTCACATTTATATCTTTAGCTTTACAGATGAATTCAACCTAAACAATCTTACTGCAGCATTATATTAATTAGGCAGTTTTCCAAAGATGGAAAACACCATACTAATCTAGTTGTGATGTTTTGAGGGTTCATAATTTTATTTTGTTTTTGTACCAGGGATCAAACTCGGGTCCTTGTGCTTGCACAGCAGGCAGCGAAACCACTGAGCTAAATCCCTGGCCCAATATTTTGTGGGTTTTTTGGTACCAGGGATCGAACTGAGGCCCTTGTGCTTGCGAGGCAGGCTGTGGCACCACTGAGCTAAATCCCTGGCCCTAGGGTTCACAATTTAAATCAATTATAACATTATGGAGTCCATAGTTCAGGGTTGTGGAGAAAGGCTTCAAAGAAATTTTTTTGTTGCTGCAATACTATTTATGTAAAGAACAAAAACCCCCAACTTAGCAAAAGTTTATCTAAATACTACTAGCTGTTAAAAGTAAATTTTTCATGCCCAAGTTTCATAATCATATGTGGATGTATTAAATATTAACATTCAGTTTTGAGCAGGAAAAGATAAATCATTACTGTAAGCTAATAAATTTAGATGGCAAGAACATATGGAATATATGCAGTGACTGAATTTATGTTTTTAATGAATATAATTACTTTCTATTACTCCAATTGCAGTAGCAGTATGTTGAGATATACTGGCAATTTTCAGAAACCCAAAAGCAATCATCTGCTTTGTATTACTTTTTCTTTAGGTGTAACATTCAAGTTCATAATGATTCTCTGCTTATAAGCTAACAGTCTCTAATTAGTTCATATGTGGATCAAACTTTTGGTCCTATTGTAACTTTTAAATGAGCTAAAGCTTAGGGCTACATTTAGCAAAATGTGCAATTAAAAAAGCATTACTTTAGCACTACCTTAAAAATTCAGATTATTAAAGAGGACATTGTTTTCTAAGCTGCTAATTTAATGAAATGGTTAACATATATATCAGAGATTGGAAAATTCCTAAGGTTTTTTTTTTTTTTTTTAAGTTTTTTTGAGACAGGGTCTCGCTATGTAATTTAGGCTGAACTTGAACTCACTATGTAGCCCAGTCTGGCCTGAAACTCATATGACGATCCTCCTGCCTCAGCCTCCCAAGTGCTAGGATTACAGGCATGAACCACCATGCCCGGCCCTTAGGGTATTGTACCTTATATATAGCAAATGTCTTAAAATATTAGATGACTAGATTGGTGATACCAGTTTTTCCCTTTTGCTATTCCAAGTCCAGCTGGTTTATTTTGAAGATAATATTTCAATATTTCAGTTGTAGAAGAAAATTATACAATTTTCTCTATACAGAGAATAGCAACCAAAATTACCAACTAAGAAACCGTTTCAGGAATTGTTGGAAGGTGAATTATTGTATAGTAACTATGCTTCAGTTGCCATGCAGTACGCCCAGAAACAATCCACTTCAACTTCTGAACATTTGGTTTGGAACACTTGTTTGATGAATATTCAGTTAAACACTTGGATACAAGCTCTTGCCAGAAGGTCAGATCTCTGCCATTTATCTTGGAATGTTTCTGAAGACATTCTACTCCTGTTAACTCTACACACTTCTGTGCTTGGATCTCCAATCCAGTGATGGATAAGGCCAACACAGAAGGCTTTGCTTTAGAAAATAGGATCCTGCAGTGACATGGCTTAAGCTGAGCTTCTAGTCTTTCAAAATTTAGGCTCGTTTTCCTTTCAAATGGGAAGCTCTCCTGGATGAGAGAATAATAGAGTTGTAGAAATTGAAAGGCAGTGGTAGCTTTGACTTTCCAACACACCTTCTCCAATACAATCTTTTCCATTCGCATCAAATCTGAAACCGTGAACCGATACTGACTTATTCGGATCAACTCAGTTGCCAATGGGACATTTCTTTCCTCTTCTATTGATTTTACAGCCAAATAAAAGCAGCTGAGTCCGACACACCCAAGGTGCTTGGGCTGTACCTTCATTCTAGACTGGAATCTGTCCAGTAAATTCACAGCTAGAGAAAATGTCTCCGGATCAAAGCCAAAAAACTGAGACTAAGAAGATCTTTCACTTCAAAGTCCCTCAGTCTTGCAGTCATTCTAAGGCCATTATCATATGCAGATTCAATTAGTCTCAAGCCGCAGACCTTTGGCTGACATCTGGCCTCCTGTTCCAACAGGGTATTCAGCTGGTGTAGCAGTTTCTGGGAGTCAGTTGTTGCCAGGACTTCTACCATCTTGCTAGAGACTGCGGCTCCTCAGCGTGATCATCCTCCCCGGGCCTGCTCTCACCTCGCCCCACGGTATCGGATAAAAGAGGCCTAGGAGGCGAGGACACAAGAGGGCAGGAGGGGGAGGCCTGGGGAGGGAGAACTGTCCCGGAAGTCCCCGCAGCGCCGCCGAGACTGCACCGCCCTCCTCCCGGTCGGACCACGGCCACTTTGAGCCATCTTGCCACGCCGATTGTTCATGTGCTCCTGCTCTGGATCTGAACTTCATACCCCTCTATCCTTGTGCCTGACACTTTCCTGGATGTCATCACCTCGTGGTATTTCCAAAAAATGAATCCTTAACTTGTCCCTCGTTCCTAATCCTAACACACATCAGTCTTACCAGTGCAAGGTGGCACTGGATTCAGCAAGACAGCTCATCCCTCCTTTAGAGTGCCTTCGACAAGGACAGATGAAGACAAACGTAACGATTAAAGGTGTTTTGCAAGGGGAGCGCCAGGTGATGCCACCATGTATCAGATTATCCAAACCAGAAGCCTGTCAGTCGCCTGAGGTCTTCCTCGCTGCTGCTTCGAATTCCAAGTCAAAGCGGGAGTCTGTAGTGGGCGGGAGTGAGTGCTGGCCTCGGGATTGGGTGGCCTTGCCGGAAGGGGCGGTCTCCTATGCGGAAGGGGTGAAACTAGCTTTTGCAAAGCTCCAGGAGCGGGAGAGGCCATCATGCTGCAATCTGACTGTGCCCTTCGGTAAGTTCCGCTTGATGGGGTCGGGGCTGGACGGCGGCCGGCCCGAAGCCTGGTCCCAGCTGAGTTGCTGAGCCGTCGGTATATTCCCCCAGGTTGGTGGCTGAGCTTCAGGGTGCCCTAGACGCCTGCGCAGAGCGACAGAGGCAGCTAGAGCGGAGCCTGCGCATTTCCCGGCGGCTGCTGCAGGCCTGGTATATGGATCCCAGGATCCCCTGCCCAGACCTCCATTGTATCCTTGAAATCCTGCGAAGCCTCAGGGCTTGGGAGGCAAGGTCCATCCACCCACTTCCGCGATGCTGATTGTCAGTGCCATCCCGGTTACACTGCAGTTTCAAAGGCTTGTGGGGTTGCTGTAAGATGGGGTCTGTTTGAACCATGGCTGCCCTGTTTTTGCAGGGAGCCAGCCGGGACTACGGGTCTGGACCCACCTCCTGGGTCAGAAACTAAGGAAGAGGACCCTTCTCCAGGTAAGCCACCCGCCTTCTTCAGATGCTGCCCTTGGTCTCTTGCGTGCAGTGTTAAGCGACCCGTTCTGGGACCATGAGAAGGAACCTTTGCATGATTCTTGGCTTTCACAGCGTGCACACCAAGCCCCCAAGACCTCAAGGACCTGGAGCTTCTGACCCAGGCACTGGAAAAAGCTGTACAGGTTCGGAAAGGCGTCTCTAAGACTGGAAAAAAATCCAGAACCCCCAGCCTGAAATCTGGGACCGTTGCTGCATCTCCTGGCAGCACTGCCTCTGCCCTACCCCAGGCTTCAAGCCAGCCTGGCCACTGTTCTTCAAGGACAAGACCTACCAAGGGCGTTCACCAGATTACAGTGCCTGCCAAGGACCACCCAAAGCACAGGCTTCTGTTGGTGAGAGACAAGTCTCATGCTGTGCGAATAGGAGCCCAAGTGACCAGGCTTGAACCAAGCCACAGGGAACAAATGACCCTGTCAGATACTCCTCATGCAGCAGAAACCTTCACACTCAAGGAGAAGGGGTAGGTTTCCGTGACACTCACTGGAGAAACTTCTGTCTCTAACTGCTTAGATCCCTGCCAACAACAGGAGTCTGGAGCTTGGGGTACAGAGAGGGCAGGACATTGAACTGGATGTGGCAGAACTGGGTACCACCCCATGAGTCTTATATTCTGCTGCTGACTGAGTGGAGCAGATGGCTTGGATGGTATCAGGTTTGACATGCTGCAGCCTGACCTGCCCTGTCCCCACCATATATACTTGTATCCACCCAGCTCAGAGGCTACACATGAGCCCTGGAGCACTTGGGCTCTACTCATTGTTTTGTTTTGTTTTTTGAGACAGGGTCTCACAGTGCAGTTCAGGCTGGCCTTGAACTCACAGTGATCTTCCTGTCTCAGCCTCCCAAGTGCTGGGATTACAAGCATGCACCACCATGCCAAGCTATAGTGTCCTCTCCTCTCTCTGCCAAGGCAGTACTGGGATGGGCCAATTCCCAGGCCACTCTAGAAGCCCCTTGCAAGAGTGCTTGTGTTGGCATATGTTTGTAATCCCAGCATTCGGGGAGCCTGAAGCAGAAGGATTGTGAGTTTGAGCCTAACTTGAGCAACTTATCAACTTAACCAGACCCTGTCTCAAAATAAAATATAAAAAGGGCTGGGGATATAGTTCAGTGCAAAGGCCCTGGGTTCAATCCCCAGGACCACAAAGGGTTGGGGGATGAGACTGAGGAGAGCGTAAAGAGCCTTACCTCTAACGAGATATGAGCAGGAAACAGGACTGGCAGCACCTAAAGTAAGATAAGGGTAGTCTAAACATTGGTTTCTCTGATAGGACCCTGCTGCAGCTGCCCATGGCTTTCAGGAAGGCGGCTTACCGGAATTCCTGGTAAGGCTAGATGGGGACAGAAGGACATAGGAAAAATGTCACCAGCTCAGAGACATACAAGCAAAACTTTGTAGCAGGTCCCTCTGTTTCTTTACTAGGCATTGTCACTGTCTGTTCAGTCTGTCCAGCTAGGACTGCTATGGTTGCCTCAGGTTCAGGGGGCTTTGAGACCCCCAACTCAACCACTCACAGGCTGTGAGACCTGAACATGACACTTAGTGCCCCCAAGCCCCAGTCTGTCTTCCCTCTGGAGACAACAATAGGCTCAGCTTCACAGAGGTATTGGGGATGGAAGGTTAAGGTGGTGCCTTTCAGGTGTTTGCACTATGCCTAATACAGAGCAAGCATATAGTTCTCTTGCCTGTCACAGTAATTAGTCACTGCCTATTCCTTTATCCTTTAGTACTCCCACACACACACCCAAGTGGGCCTTAGGCATGTTAGACAAGCACTACCACTGAGCTCCACCCCTGTTCTTTCTCTTAGTATTTCCTTAACTGGCTTTGTCCCCTTATCCCCTTGTTTTGGTCAGTGTCCTTTAAGTTCCCCAGTGCCCCTTGAGGCCCCTGCTGGCCCCAGCCTGGGGCCCCTACCCTGCCCCTCACCTTCCTCCCAATGCCCAGCAAAACTGACTAGAATAACTGTGCCTCTCCTTTCTTCCTGGGGTGCCCTGGTGTGTATCTCAGCCTGTGGACGCAGCTCAACTCCACACAAACCAGTGATGCCACAGATGCCACCAGTGATGCCAAAACCCAATTCCTCCAGAAAATGCAGATGGCTGTATCCTTGCTGGAACTATGGGAACCTGATGGCTTCCTATTCTAAACTTGCCAGGTTTGAGGAGCAGCCCCAGGAGGTTCCTTTGTGGGATGGCCATGGGATTTCTCCAGACCCCATCCTTGGTGGGAGTGTGGGGTCTGGCCATAGGAGAGTTTCCCTGACCCATATCCAGTCAAGCATATCCAGCTCCAGGTTCAGTCCCGTAGAGGTAGAAATGGAGGTTCATTGCCTGCAGAAAGCCTGTGCACTGCTGAGACTGCGCATGGAAGAAGAGCTCTCAGCAGGTCAGCAGCCTAGACTGGAGCTTGAGAAAGGGGTCTGCAGGGCAGGTTTCTGGACCAGCATGGATCCAGCCTGCCTTTCCTGTTGTGTAGCTCCCGTAGACTGGATGCAGGAGTACCGATGCCTGCTCACCCTGGAGGGGCTACAGGCCATGGTTGGGCAGTGTCTCCATAAGCTGCAGGAACTGTGTGCAGGTGAGGCTTGTCCCTATGCCAAGGTCTGGACCAGAGTCAGGGCACTTTAGCCTCACCTTCCACTTGTCTTAAGGAAAGGTGGGTGACCAGCCCAGACACTAAAGGCAAGCACCTTCACCCTCCCCCTAACCTGGTACACAGTGTTCTGGGTTGTGACCAGTTGTCCTTGGGACCAGTCAGCCATCCTTACCTGCTTAGAACAGCTCCCTTACCCTCCTAAAAGACAGAACCTCACCAAACTGAGCAATTTATTTACTCAGGTACTTAAAGGGTAACAGAGGGGCTTTTCTCCTTTGCTGCTGCTTTTTTTTTCTCTCTCTCCTGTACTAGGGTTTGAATTCAGAGCCTTTGGCATGCTAGGTAAGTACCCTACCGAGTTATGTCCCCAGCCCTATTTATTTTAATCTGACTGAGTATCTTGCTAAATTGCCTAGGCTAGCCTCAAACTTAAAATCCTCCTGCCTCAGTTTCTGGAGAAGCTAGTTTTACAGTTGTGTACCACCATGCTCAGCTCCTTTGTGTCTTTTAACTGCTTCCAATTTTAAGAGTGAAGATCTACCATCTGTCAAAAACAAAGTCAGGGTCAAGAAAGTGACACATAAGCACAGTAAAGAAACCCAGGGGTGCTGGAGATTTAGCTCAGTGGCACCACGCCTGCCTCACAAGCACAAGGTCCTGAGTTCAATCTCTGGTACTGCAAAAAGAAAAAGAAACTCAAGTGCCAGATGTGATGGCACATACCTGTAATCCCAGCACTTAGAAAACTGAGGCAGAAGGATGGTAAATTTGAAGCTAACCTGGCTCCTTAAGCTAGTTCAAGGTGAGCCTGGATCATATAACAAGACCCTGTCTGCAAAAACAAAAAAGAAGCCCAGGAGGTAAAGAGAGACCCCACAAAGGTCTGTCCTTGCAACACCAACCTCAGACTGGCCCACCACACTGCCACACACAAGGCTGTTCTGAAAGCCCAGATTTTCACCCTGTAAAGGCAAACAAGCCAGGTTTGGTGATACACTGCTGTAATCCCAACCATGCAGAAGGCTGAAAGAGGAAATCAGAAGTTTGAGGCCAGCCTGGGCAACTTAGCAAGACCCTATACCCAAATAAAATAAAAAGGAAGAAACTTGGGCAGAGTGGTACATACCTATAATCCCAGCACCCAACCCAGGAGACTGAGGCAAGAGGGCCTCAGGTTCAAAGCCCACTTGGGCTGCATAGTAAGTTCAAGACAAGCCTGGACTACCTACAGAGACTGTCAAAAAAGGGGGATGTGTAGGGCCAGGGATATGGGTCAGTGGCACCATGCCTATTTGGCAAGCACAAGGTCCTGCGTTCAATCCCCCATACCGGAAAAAGAAGAGTGGGGAGGGGATGTGGAGGGGGATGTAGCTCAGTGCTCTCTAGGTTCAATCTCCAGAATAGCGAAAGAAAAAGCCAGGTGAGCTAGTGGGGAACAGTGGGTGCCTGGAAAGGCAGGCTTGGGACCATGGGGTGGGCAAGCCTCTCAGGGAGAGCCCCTCTCATGGCTGAAATGATGTGGGAACTTGGACATGGCTACCACCCAATAAGGCCATGTCCTCTGGTCCTTACAGCTCTGACAGAACAGTTGCCAGGACCTTGTCTCATGGGGAGGCCTCTCCAGGCCTCATTGCCCTGTGGTAGTCGAGTATGTACTTCATGGGGTCCCCAGCTCCTTCTGTACTCCAACACCCAAGAGCTGCAGACCCTGGCAACCCTCAGGCTGCGGGTAGCCATGCTGGAGCAGCAGATCCACCTGGAAAAGGTACTTGTAGAGCAGAGGTGAGAGGATGTGTACTGCCCACCTGGGGAGCCAACACTATGCCCAAAAGGGCCCACCTCAAGAAAAGGAAACCCTGGGTGAGGGGGTCACTGGGCTCCTCTCCTAGGAATCATTGGGATAACTAAGCACCCCCAGCCTGCCTGTGAGCTGGGAAGGGTTCCAGATGGATGCATGCCCTGGATGCTTTGGTGCCTTAGGAGGGAAGGCCGTACCATGTAAATTTGTCCCAGGATTTCCGGCCTGTTGGAGCTCTGGGCTAGCAGCTGGAACAGGGCCCCACTAAAACCATAGCATTACACTGCTCCCAGGTCCTGATGGCTGAACTCCTCCCCATGGTGAGCACCCAGGAGGCACGGGGTCCACCCTGGCTGGCGCTGTGCCGGGCTGCCCACAGCCTACTCTGCGAGGGAGGTGAACGCTTCCTTACAATCCTGCAAGAAGACCCTGCTGACTGAGCCTGCACCCCAGGTCTTGGCACCCTGGGGCAAGAAAGCCTTTCAGAAAGAGTCCCCTCCTGGTGGGAGTAAAGTAAACTGAGATTGTGGAGAATTTCTCTGGTTTGGTTGATCCAGCGACCTGTACCTCACTGTGTGTCCAAGGTGGAATGAGTGGGCTGCCCTATCTACCTCTTCTCACTATGGCCAAACCTGCTGGTCAGGGCTCAGCTTTCTGCTTCCCTGGAGCCCAGATGCCTGGGGTGGGGGGTGGGGGCCTTTTTTGTCTCTCTAGAGGCAAGATCTAAGAGCTAGTTGTATATTAAAATTACTAGTTTAGGAAGTATATTTAAATCATACCAAAGTAGAATTTGGTAGAGAATCCTTTGTACTTTTTATTTCTTTATACTCTTATTAATCAAGAATGTATCAGGCTGGGGATTTAGCTCAGTGGTTCTGCCGTCTGCCTCGAAAGCACAAGGTCCCAAGTTCAATCCCCGGTACCAAAAAAAAAAAAAAAAAAGTATGAATCTTGGACCAGGGATTTAGTTCAGCAGCACTGCACCTGCCTTGCAAGCACAAGGTCCTGAGTTTGATCTTCGGTACAAAAAAAAAGTATGACTCTCTCTACATAAGGGAAGGGGCAAGGATACTTGAGGTGGGCTTTTGTCTCAGCATATCTGAAGCCTCCTCTTCCAAGTGCCTAGAGTTGCACTGGGTTTACCAAAAGACAAAAAGTCATAAACCCACATTGGAAAATAGGCTGGTCACTCTGCCCACAGCCACCTCAGCTCTTTCCTTACTGACTCCTGATGCCTTGTGCCCACCACCTCCTGACACCAATTCTATGGCAGGTAATGTGGCTGGCCACTGAAGCCTCTTTCAGAGGAAATGCCATTTGCCCCCTCCCACTCCATTGTAACCTCCTCTGAGACTTCCCCATCCCCTATGAAAAGAATCATCACCATCCCTGGAAGGCAATAAAGGGTGGGGGTCAGGGTTGCAGCCCCAGGCTTGGGTTTACATCATGTGTTATTTCTGACTTTCAGCAAGATTCTTTAGGACTCTAAGCTTCAATTCCCAGGTTTGTCCCTACCACCATCAAACAAGGTAGTTACCCTGTGGGACTGGTATATATTAGTGGCATAATACATCTGTACCACTGGGTTGAGTCTTGTGGTGATAGCCTAGGGCTGAGGTACTTAGGGTTCTTTATGTGAATCTTTATCAATCACCAACTGCTTAGGCATTCTCTGGAGCTGGAGCACTGGCCCCTTGTGTGGACAGCTATAGAGCCTCACAGGCCAGCCAGAAATACCATCTGACAGAAGGCCCCAGATTTGAGGGTCAGTAGGAATGAGAGGACAGTGCAAAATAGAAAACGAACCACACTGGGCCTCTCATTCTGCAACTGTAAAATAATTGCTAAGGGTTTCTCCTTGAAAGAAAAATTGTCAAAAAACCAGAACAAAAAAATGAGGGCTGGGTATTTAGCTTAGTGGTTCCACTGTTCAGGTGCAAGGGCACAGTTCGATCCCCAGTACCAAAAAAAAAAAAAATTGAAAGAAAAATTGTGACCCCCCCATTGTATTGAGGGGTTCCTCCTCGGGCAACTCCCAAGAAATGGTGATCCAAGAAAGGAGAGTCTGTGGCCTGCCCCATCCTGGTAGGCTGGCACCCACCACCCCATATCACCTGTGCCTTGCTGCCACCATTACCCAACCAATCCTATCTGGCAACTCCATTATTCCCTACAGAACTTATGTACTGAGAACCCCGTAATTCCCAGGTTGAACATCACAATTACTATACAGTGTCAGTTCCCACAGCAGACATCCTACCTGGAGACTTTTTTTTTTAGACAGGGTCTTGAACTCACTATGTAGGCAGTGATCCTCCTGCCTCAGTCTCTGTAGTGCTGGGATCCTTTTATTTATTTATTTATTTCTGGTACTGGGGATCGAACTTGGGACCTTGCGCTTTCGAGGCAGGTGGCAGAACCACTGAGCTAAATCCCCGGCCCATGTAGTGCTGGGGTTACAGGCATGTGCCACTACACCCAACAACCCAGGTTATTTCATCAGCTGGTCTGCTTGGTTTATTGCCACTGTACCTCCTAACTCAATTTTCTGCACTCCCTGTATCCCACATCCCAGGAAGAGGGCCACTGTTCACCTCTCTCTGGCCAGGCGAAATTGGAGCCCATGATCCTTGACTTAATCCACTCATCTCGAGGGCAATCTAGGGCCTTGGAGGTGTCCTATAGATTACCATGGGTGTAGAAGGGCCTCGGGGAGGGAGGTGCCCCGGATAGAACCGCATTGTGAGGGCGTATTTGTGAATAGGCCCCAAGTAGGGTTCAGTGAGTGCAAGGGTTTCCCCACCAAAGCTGGAGGTGGCAGCAGATCTCCCTGGCGTCCTGGGTGGCGTCACCCGATCCAAAGCCAATCGGCTCTAACGTGGCTAGCCCAGACGCAAGCCAGGGCTTCGATGAAGGCCCACAACCCACCCACGCCCACCCCCCCACCCCCCCAGGGCTGCCACCACGTCGGCGGCATGAGCAGACCAGAGCTATCAACTCCTGAGCCTACCCCACTGGGCCTTGCGTCCCCAGACTCTCCCGGGGCCCTGCGCACTCTACTCTTGGCTACCGGCGGTGCGGGGCACTCCTGGCCGCGCTGCATCCTGCCCTTCGGCGCCGTGGCCTTACTAGCCGGTGCTGCTGCCACGGCTATCACCTTCTCACTGCGCGGACCCCGCCTGGACCTCGCCCAAGGCGCGTCGCTGGCGGCACTCGGTGTGGGCCTCGGACTCCTAGCTGCCTCGTTCCTGTGCTGGCGCGCACAGCGGCTGTCTCGGAGGGCTGGGCGTGGCGGGCCCCGGGAGCAGAGGACTCTCTGAGCTCTGGCACCGGGCCGCGTCGTCCTCCAATGCGCGAGCAAGTCGCAGGAGCCTATTCCCTAAACCATGGCTTTCCCAAGCCCTAGGAGGTCCCGGCGGAGAGGGCTATGGGCCTGTTCCTGCGCTGCCCGCTCATATCCTCCCTTCACCCAGAACTGCCTTTCAGCGTTTCTCTTGACATGCAGAGCCGGTTGACACTGAAAAGTAGGCCCAGCCGAGAGCAGGGCGGGCAGGAGTCTCTGCGAATGGGAGCTTCCAAGCATGGGTCCCCACCTGGTTTGGGGTGCAGGGTGACGAACATGGGTCCGGCGTGACCACTGTCCACTGGGGCAAGGACTGTTCGACTTCTGCGCTGGGGCCTCTCGAGCCATAATAGGCCCTCAATAAATGTTTGTACAAGAAGAGGCCAAGTGGTGGCTTGCAAGAGTTTTTTGCGGGGGAGGAGTTTGGAGGGGACAATAAACCCTGGCCTGGGTCTGGAGTTACTTGATTAGTCAATGGCCCTCTATCTTTTCTAAAATTTCCCCACTGCTTGTGCTTCCAAGCCAGTGGCTGTCACTCTGAGTTAGAGGTGTAGTAGCATGTCCTGAGGAGTTGCAGGTAAAGAGTACAGCAGAGATGGGACAGGTCAGCAGCATAAGAGGGGCTGAGACAAGTGGCTGTCTCCACCAGAAGCAATGGGCCTCACCGGTGGGCTATGGGGAGGGGTTCTCCAACTCCCATCACACTATCTGAGAGTGACAGCCCTGAGAACCCTGAACAGAGTATGTGCAGAGGGTAAATGTATGGAGGGGAATTTGCAGCACCAAAGAGCTGGTGACAAAGTGGCCCTGTGGGCCATGGCCTCCTCTTTCCCCTGCTGACTTGATCAGCACTGAGCCACAGGCACCTACTTTACCCACACCAGAAGTTCTGCAGACCCCAGTTCACAGGGAGGCTAGGTTGAAGACAAACCTGGCTCCAGGAACTCTGGCAGTGGTTCTGAAGACCAGGGACAGCCTGGCTTTCCTGGGAGGACTGTTGAGCTCAGTGGGATTCCTGTGACAGGCCTGGGGCTTTCTACTGCTCACAAATGATGGACCTCAGCCCCTATGTGCCCACCAGGGATCCTTACATCCCAGTGGGGTTTTTGGATAAAGGTCTTCAAGGACCTTGAAGAGGATGATTGGGAAGGTACTGGTTCTGAACATGACCCATCCCAGAGCAGAGTATAAGCCCACAACAGCTTATTGGGGTGTTTGTTTTATTTTTTGACAGGGTCTTGCTCTGTAATTCAGGCTGGTCTTTTTATTTATTTATTTTTACCAGGGATTGAACTGCTTTTGAGGCAGGCACAGTGCCACTGATCTAAATCCCCAGCCCCTAGGCTGGTCTTGAACTCACTATGTAGCCCAGGCTGGCCTTAAACTCAAAGCTGTCCTCCTACCTCAGGCTCCTGAGTGCTGGGATTACAGATACGTGCCACCACGCCCAACTACACAACAGTTTATTGTAAGGGAGACATTTTCACTCATTTTATTGGGAAGCTGAAGAGCAGTCATGGCTACTAGACAAGAAGAGACTGGACAGCAGCCCCTCTAGTCCTCCAGGCTCATCCCCATCCCCATCCTTTCATGCGTATTGTCAGGCCCAAGAAAGTGCTAGGGCTAGGGGAGTCAGTTTGTCCAAGAGGCAAGCCAGGGACTTATCACTATGAGGCCTTTCTACTTCCTTTGCCCCTTTGGCTTGCCCTGGAAGGCTACAGTGTCCTCTTTCTCTCCCTTCTCCAACTAGCACAACACTTCTGCTTCTCTTTCTCTTTTTATTGGTCTTTATAGCACCTCTGGCCTGGCCCAGGTTGGCAGCTCTGCCTATGGAGCCATGCCCATGTGGCCTCCTCCACTAGCTAACTGCAAGGCCTGGCCTGGAGTCAGCTTTCCTTCCAAAATTGTGGGAATTCATGCATCAGAGCTGCTCTGGGGGTGTGAGGTGTAGAGGAGGTTCCCTCCCCCCTCTACATGGGGGCCAGCTCTCAACACTTCTTGAAATATTTGCCCCCCTCTGACAAGGACCTAAAGGTGGTAGGGAAGGGAGTTTCTCTGTCCAGAATGATTCCTAGTGCCTGTTGGCAAAGCCACTAGCTTGGCTTCTGCCTGTTTCCCTGCCTAGACCTGGTGGGATGTGGGCCAGCAGGCTCAAGGTTCTGACATGTTCATTTGTGACCAGCCCCTCCACATGGGTCAGACCTCACCCTCTACCCTTCCATACAGGTTCTCAAGAGCCAACCAAATTCTGAAACCCAAGGAGACACTCAGTGGGCTGTACCACCCTCCCAGAGCATTCATTTCCTCTCTGGCAGCTCCCACTTCTGGACCCATAATGGTGACAAAACTAGACATTCTGAAATCCAGGGATGCTTTGGCACAAAAATTTGGCCTTATCCAGCTGAGCTCAGATCCGCCCTAGTGGATTTCCCAGTTTGGACCTGATTTCTTTTCTGGGGGGGTGGGGTACCAGGGATCAAACTCTGGTCCTTGCCCTTGCACAGCAGGCAGCGAAACCACTGAGCTAAATCCCTGGCCCCTGGACCTGATTTCTACATGTGCTCATCAGATCCTTCAAGCAGCTCTACAAAGCAAGCTGAATCACACATTTAGTGAATGGGGAAACTGAGGAACTCAAGCTATATAGCCAGAAATTGGTGCAGCTTGGATTCAAACTCAGACCTGACCGCAACCCTAGATTCTTTCTAGGAGAGCAGACTGCAGCTTCGGGGACATGACCCCTTAGCCCCACTTGGCCCCCCCACCCAGGCGACATCCAGACCTCAATCATTGGACCCAGTGCCCTCCCTGTATGATGGACCTCAGTGAAGCAGTGGCCCAGAGCCCCAGCCCAGCACTGTCACACAACCCCAAGAGCAGCCAAGGCCTGGGACCCTGCTGGGTGGTCCCCCACAGGCTGCCCCCTCCAGACCCTCCGCCAACGCATTCCAGGCTCCCCAAGCCCCTCCCCCGGCTCTCGGGCCTCCCAGCCCCCTCCCCGGCCGGCCCAGCCTACCTCTGAATCTGCTTCTGATTCCCGCTGTGCCGAAGAGGACCCCTCCCCTTCCCTCCCTCCCTTCTTCCCGGCGGGAGCAGCCCCGCCCCTGGTTGGGTTCAGGCTCGCGACTGCTGCGCCCCCCACCCCCTCCTGGCACAGCTCGCCAGCACTAGCTGTAGACGGGAGGAGGTTGCAGACCGGGCGCACCAGGCCCCGCCTGTCCTCGGCTCTTCCCGGGAGGCCGGGAGACCTGCCCTGTCTGGCCCTCGGTGGGTGAGTGCGAACGGCGGGCAGCGGGTGGGGCCTCCGCTGGCGGAGGTACCGGGAGTCAGAGCGACGCCTGTCAACGCTCCAGGCCCAGCGGGAGGACGCGCCAACATCTCCACTGCCGCGCTCCGCCTGGGGCGGGTCCGCAGCTGCTCCCACCTCTGGGCTGGGGCCGGGGCCTCCTTGCTTGCACCGTATTACAGGCCCGGCTGGCAAAGTCTAGGACCAGCTCTTCCTCCCCGAGGGCAGAGTTGCTGGCCGGCTGGCTGATCCCCAGTGCTCCGGCCATGCCTGGTTGGCCCTCGGTGCTGCTGCTGGCCTCGGGCACGCTCTTGGTGGCGATGAGCCCGGGGCCACCGGTGCCTGCTGACCCCTGCTATGATGAGGGGGGTGCGCCCCGCGGCTGCGTGCCTGGCCTGGTGAACGCAGCCCTGGGCCGCGAGGTACTGGCGTCCAGCACGTGCGGGCAGCCGGCCACTCGGGCCTGCGACGCCTCAGATCCACTGCGGGCACACCCTGCCACTCTCCTGACCGTGGCTGGAGGCTCGGCCAGCTCTGTGTGTTGGCGCTCCGACATGCTGCAGCGGGTGCCCCTCAATGTGACTCTCACAGTGGCCCTGGGCAAGGCTTTTGAATTGGTCTTTGTGAGCCTTCGGTTCTGCTCAGCCCCACCAGCATCGGTGGCCCTGCTCAAGTCCCAGGACCATGGCCGAAACTGGGCTCCGCTGGGCTTCTTCTCCTCCCACTGTGCCCTGGACTATGGGCGTCCACATGCTCCATTGGATGGTTCTGGTGGCCCAGGGCCTGAAGCCCTGTGCTTCCCTGCACTCCAGGCCCAGCCTGATGGTGGTGGCCTTATGGCCTTCAGTGTGCAAGATGGCAGCCCACCAGGCCTGGATCTGGACAGCAGCCCAGTGCTCCAAGACTGGGTGACTGCCACAGATATCCGCATATTGTTGACAAGACCTGCTGTGCCAGGGGATACCAGAGACTTGGATGCAATAGTCCCTTATTCCTACTCAGCCACTGAACTCCAGGTGGGCGGGCGCTGCAAGTGCAATGGGCATGCTTCACGGTGCCTGCTGGATGCTCAGGGCCACCTGATCTGCGACTGCCGACATGGCACAGAGGGCCCTGACTGCGGCCGCTGCAAGCCCTTCTACTGTGACAGGCCATGGCAGCGGGCCACGGCCAGGGAAACCCACGCCTGCCTTGGTGAGGCCTTGGAGGGTGGCTTGGGGACCTCAGACCAGGCAGGCCAGCCCCTGACCCATCCCTCCCTACAGCTTGTTCCTGCAATGGCCATGCCCGCCGCTGCCGTTTCAACATGGAATTGTACCGACTGTCTGGCCACCGAAGTGGAGGTGTCTGCCTCAACTGCCGGCACAATACTGCTGGTCGTCACTGCCACTACTGCCAAGAGGGCTTCTATCGTGACCCAGACCGTTCTCTGAGTGACCGCCGTGCTTGCAGAGGTGAGCTTACCACCTTCATGCTGTCACACTCTGGTTTCCCAGGACCCCAGGTGGACTTCTGACCAAGTCCTTCCCGTCTCTGCCCTCAGCTTGTGACTGTCACCCTGTTGGTGCTGCTGGCAAAACCTGCAACCAGACCACAGGACAGTGTCCCTGCAAGGATGGTGTCACTGGCCTCACTTGCAACCGCTGTGCCCTTGGCTTCCAGCAGAGCCGCTCACCCGTGGCACCTTGTGTTAGTGAGTGACCCCTACCTTGCCTCAGTCACCTCAGCTCCTGGTTGTTGCCTATCTGTCCCTTGAGGCCTGAAGATTGTCCTGCACCCCCATCGCAGGCCATTTTCCCACCTTCTCTGCAGAAACACCCATCCCTGGACCCACTGAGGACAGCAGCCCTGTGGAGCCACAGGGTGAGTGGACAAAGACCAGGGTCCCAGACTGGTATGATCTTCGGGGAGGGAGCTATGAGTTCATGAAGGAGAGGGGATGGGGAGGGGGGCCTGGGAATCTGCCAGCCTCCTTCCCTCCTCCCTAGACTGCAAGTCCCACTGCAGACCCGCCCATGGCAGCTACCGAATCAGCCTGAAGAAGTTCTGCCGGAAGGACTATGGTAGGCTCCCCCAGGCCCCCAACCTTGGGCCCTTCACCTTCCTTCTCCCAACTTTTCCCTACCCTTGCTGGCCCCCAAGCTCCATCTGTCCCTCAGGTCCTCCACTGCCGCTGACCCTGTCCTTTCCCTTTTTCCCACCCTCGTTTCTGTCCTCCGCGTCCTGGGTAGGAGTTTTCCTTGTGGCCCCCAGCCTTACGCCCCCCCCCGCCACGCCCCGCCTGAGGTTGCCTCCTCTCGTCCTCCTCGCAGCGGTGCAGGTGGCGGTGAGCGCGCACGGCGAGGCGCGCGGCGCGTGGACGCGCTTCCCGGTGGCTGTGCTTGCAGTGTTCCGGAGCGGCGAGGAGCGCGCGCGGCGCGGAAGCAACGCGCTCTGGGTGCCGGCTCGCGACGCGGCTTGTGGCTGCCCGCGCCTACTTCCTGGCCGCCGCTACCTGCTGTTGGGGGGCGGGCCGGTGGCCCCCGCGGGGGGCCGGGGACCTGGGCTCAGCGCCGCCCGTGGGAGTCTCGTATTGCCCTGGAGGGACGCGTGGACACGGCGCCTGCGAAGGCTGCAGCGGCGCGAGCGGCGGGGGCGCTGCGGAGCGGCTTGAGCCCCTGGGGGAGCGGGGGAGGGGCGCTGCTCCCACGCAGCGTTTGGTCACCTGCGTACCAGCCTGCTGGGTAGTTTCTTTTTGCGTCTGCCCGCAGCCATCTGGGCTCCCACATTCCCCCTCCCTTGGTGCCTCACGCCTGGATCGCACTGGAGGTGTGTGATGGCTCCGAAGAGCTGCTTGGAGGCGCCTGGGGCAGCTGTAAACCCAGAGGCTTCCATGATAAACCACCTCCTACACAAATTCACACACACACACACACACACACACACACACACACACACACACACTCTCTCTCTCTCTCTCTCTCTGTCTGCTCTGTACAAGGGGCATCTTGACATCCGATATCCCCATAAGGCTTTGAACTCCTTTGTGATGCCAGGCCCCCTCAGCGGTTTTGAGAACATCCCAAGGGCCACTGTGATTCAAACTTCTGATGCTGTGACCGACAGAGAGCGCTGACCTCCTCAAAGGCACTGAGGCCACCATGGAGGCCTGTGGACTTTTATGGGGTGGGTGACCCAACTCTGCTCCCCAGACTTAAATCCGCCGCTTTCTGCAGAGAGCGTTGAACTCCCGCACGAGGACCGCTGCCTCTATCAAACTCAGTGGGTCTCTGGTCCCCACGTCGGTCCTGGCCTGTCTGCCGGTCAGGTGTCCCATGTCCCGGTCTCTCGTCTCCGGACAGCTAACGCTGTCTGTCGCCGTCTCCGAGCCTTGGCCTTAGGGCTCCACCGCCCAGGACCCGCCCCCAGGCCTCCGCGCGCCTCTTCCCCGCTTTCTCTAGATAAGACGTCGCGGGCGCGCGGTCACGGTCCACGCGTGACTTTGGAGGACCGGGACTCCAGCCGACAGCTGCCCGAACTCTGGATGCTCAAGGCACCGCCTCACTGAGCTTGCCCCCTGGCGCCACGCGTAAGCCCCCGCCCCTGTGCCCGGTATCGCTGTTCCGCGGGAGCTTACACTAGCCGTGGCCGCCTCCTAGTGCCAGTGCGCATGCCCAGAGCCAGCTTGGCTCAGACGGGGCGCTTGAGGTGGGCGGCTGGTGGCTCGTGCTCGGCAGGGGCGGGGCCGCCTGTGCGCGTGCGCAGAAGGGTCGTCGCCGTCGCCCCTGGATCTGAGGCGAGCAGCGAGGCTCGTGGAGGTGGGTTCGTGGGCGGGAGGCGGGGTGTAGCGGTCGGGTGTGGGGCCAGGGGGGCGCCGCTGTCACCGCGCTGGGGCCCACAGAGCAAATCGTGCTAGGGGCCTCGGCCGCGACGGCGCACAAGTCGGAGGGATTCGGGAGCCCGACGCTGCCCAGAGGTCACGACGTGGGCCCAGGAAGCAGACCCCCACCCTCGGGCCGGCCAGCCCATTCCCCGCTCCGCCGCCGCGGCTCTCCGAGCCCAGGGTGAGGTGTCCTCGGAAAGGAGTGTCCTTTTGTCATCTTTCCTTGAGGCATTTTCTGCCGTCCGCCGGGTAGGAAATCCTCTTCAAGACTTGCTCTGATACCTTCTGCTCTTGGAGACGTAAAGCTTCTCAGGGCCCATCACTTGCTCAGCATGACATCCTGCCTACCTGACGCCTAGGTTTCTTCCCAGCCTTGGAGACCTGTCTGGAAGGAGTCCCCTTTGTTAGTCCACCGGCAGCTCTCGTTCAGGCCATGCGTTAGGAAGTAGAAACAAGGACCCTGGCCCTGTGCTTCCCCAAGCCGTGAGGAAGCACAGCTGGAGGGCAACGCTGGCACAGCCTGAGGTTGGGCTATACCTGTCAGGGTCCCCTCCAGGCAGGGGTACTGGTGGCCTGACCACAGACTCCTCTGTGATCAAGTGCTGTGTGTAAACAGTTGTGCTGTAGGCCTCCTGGGTGAGGACTCGCTGGGCTGATTTTAAAGCCCAGAGATTGTCTAAATCACCTCGATTTTATGTGACACAGGCTGGCTGTTAGTGGCTGGGGTGGTGTGGGTGGTGTTGTCTTTCCCCAACAGCTTATGCCTAGCAGAAGTCTAGAAAAGCTGGAAGTCTGCCTGCCTTCCAGGGTGAATGAAAACACTTTTGCTGTGTGTTTGCGCCAGGGTCAGCAGGTGACTTTCAGCAGTTTGCAGAACCATAAATGTCAGGAGGTGCCCGTTTCATCTATTTGAGGCTAAAGAAGAGCTCCATTTTCTTTCTTTTTCTCTCTCTCTTTTTTTTTTTTTTTTTTGGTGCGGTACTAGGGATCGAACTGAGGACCTTTTGCTTGCCCAGCAAGCACAGTGCCACTGAGCTAAATCCCTGACCCAGAAGAGCTCCATTTTCACTCTATCCCTGGCACAGTAGGCACCTGTAAATTTTTTTTTTTTTGGTACCAGAGATCTGTAAATGTTTGCTCAATTTCTTTGAAGATAAGTGGCAGATTCTTTGACTTTAAGGAAGAGACCAAGCCAGATGAGAACTGATCAAGAAACCTCAAAGCTGTTACAGTTACTGTTCATAGCTAGAGTATGATTTCTGCATGTACTTCCTTTTTTTTTTTTGGTATCAGGGATCGAACTCAGGTCCTTGCACTTGTGCAGCAGGCAACAAAACCACTGAGCTAAATCCCTGGCCCTGTACTTCCTTTTATTCTGAACATTGATCCTCACCTAATCTCCTCAGAAGTCAGATAAAGCCTTTATGGAAAGTACTAGGTAGTGAGTGTTCTATTTAGAATTCTGTCTTAGCCTATGAGCCACATTCTGTTCACTTTTGTTCCTCTTTTGCCTGGCATGAGGTGGGCCAGAGGATCTCTCAGGGTTGTTGAAACCAAGGTGGTGTCAGAGTGATGGATGTGAACTAGTAAACAGTAACTTTCAACTAGATTAAGGGTGACCTGGGATGCAGAAGTAATGTAGGCAGGTTTTTCATAACAATAATAAAACCTCCTGTGTCTGCAAATTCACCTGCAGATGGGCCTTGCTAGCTGTCCCTAACCTTGCCTGTCTGGACTGTCCAGCAGGTCAGAGTGACCTTGGGCATGCAGTATTGCTCCTAATCCTCATTAGAGACTGAGCCAACCTCAGAAGACATATTTAAGTGTTTACTTTTGGATGGTTTCTAGTTTAAAGTACATAGGACAATGAGGCAAGTTGTAAAAAAGCACTTAACATTTACCCTGTTCAATGTTTTACCTGTTTGAGCATTGAACATACCTTTTCTGTTATGACAACTTTGTAAATGAAAGAAAGCAACCCATTTCAACTTGAAGCAGGAGTTTCAGTCGCTGCAGCGTCAACTTCCAAACAGAGATAATATCAAAGAAATAGAACTTTGGGCTTTTTACTGAGAACCAGCCTAATTTCATTATCTGATGAGTTTCTCAGTTCTTTCAGCATGAGTTTATTGAGTTCAGATTTCATGTGAGATTTTCATGTGCTAGTCACAGTGGTGAGTCATTTGCTGTCAGCCGTCAGGGAGCTTACAGTGTAGTGAGGAGACAGGGATAGTGATAGTCGCTTCTCAGAGAGGTAGGAAGAATTTTCTGTGGATAAAAACCATCAGCGTCCAGTTGGACCACGTGTATGGAGGGGTACAGGGCTGCAGAGAAAGCCTTGAGCTTTATTTTGAGGAATGGTCAGGAGAGACAACATGTAAGGAAGAGAAATTTCTGAGCAGAGGGACAGCATATATTTTGGGTTTTGGGTTTGTTTTTGTTTTGTTTTGGGTACCGGGGATCGAACTCGGGTCCTTGCACCTGCAGGCAGTGAAACCACTGAGCTAAATCCCCAGCCCTTGTTTTGTTTTTGAGACTGGATCTTGCTATGTAGTCCCGGCTGGCCTTGAACTCCTGGAGATCTTCCTGCCTCAGCTTCCTCAGTGCTGGGATTATAGGCGTGTGCTACCACATCTATCTGGGATAGTTTGTGTGAAGTAACAGGTTTATGTCCCATTCTCATCTGTTGAGAAAGGGGCAGTGGGTAGCTCTGGGTGTCTGAGGGAAGACAGGGAAGGGAAGATAGGGAGCTAGCCTGGCAGCAGACTGGGAAAAGCCTTAAGTTCCAGGCTCAAGAATTTGAATTTTAGGACTGGGGGTTTAGCTCAGTGGTTCCAGCACCTGCCTCACAAGTGCAAGGTCCCGAGTTCGATCCCCAGTACCCCACCCCACCCCCGCTGCAAAAAAAAGAATTTGAATTTTACCTTGAGAGTGGTGGGAGCCTCCAGGAGTGTAGCTTGACAGTGATCTGATCAGATTTGTGTTTTCTGAGCGTGGAAAGGCAGTGGTGGCTATGATGGGCTAATGAAGGGGTACACTGAGACTGGGGGTCAGTTGAGGGCCCTCTGTGGCCCACACAGAGACATAAGGATAGAAAAGAGGGCAAGACTATGAGACAAGTGTCTGTGAGGATGGAAAAAGCCAAGGAGGAAGAAGGACAACGAGGATGTTCTAGGACTGGATAATTAGCAGCTCTGTGCTACAGTTCACACAGAGCTTGTGGGAAAGGAGCAGGCCTGGGGAAGACTCAGGACTTGGAGTTTAGAGAGGCCACGTCCAGGCAGCTACACATGGGCTAGAGAGTGTTTGGGGGACCTTCCTGTGCCGTGGTGTTAAAGCTGGGGACTGGGTTGAGTTTTATCAGGAGGGTATATAGAGGGACAAAAAGAAGATTGTACTTACAGACTCCTAGTATCATGTCATTGAGAGTACAGAAGGCTTGTAAGTTGCCTTGTTGGCAGATCGGAGTAGGGTAGGGAACTTTTTATTTCTGGTTCAGAAATTTCTGTTTACTTGTTAGAGTAAAATGTGGTGCAAACCACAGTTCCTCTATCCTTCTAGGGGCCACCTTATCTCAGTTTTTTGTTTTCCTTTTGGGGTACCTCCAGGTTGGCAGAGACTCATCTCAAAAGACCTCATTTACCTCTAGACTGCTGGTTGGTCTTCCAAAAGTGTTCTCAAATTAGAACTCTAGGAAAAAGGCTTCTCATCTCAAAGATCAGTTATGGCGGAATTTTCAGGCATCTTGCTTTATCTCTAGGACCTCAGTTTCTCATCAGGCAAAACTTAGGAAGAAATTAACTGAGGGTACAGAGACCAAGCTTGTGATATCCTCTCCCGAATCTTTCTTCCACACATGGGTCCTACATGGGCAAGGCTAAGGAAAAGCAAAAGGAACCCTTATCTGCCCATTGCTGTCTTGAGTTTGTGAGCAGGTTATCTTTGTCCCTCATATAGGAGCATGTGGCTGCTCAGCCTCAGCTGAGTTGGGTGTAAGCAGTGGTGACCTCCCTCCAGCCACCCTGGTGTTGTGCACATTCACATTCTCCCTCCTCCTCCCCTCCCTCTTCCCCTGTTTTTCTCTCTTCCTCCCCCTCTCTTTCTCCCTCTCCCTCTATCTTCCTCCTTAAAATGATTAAGCCTGCACAACTCCATCTTGAATGGATGATATCCCCCCTTCTTTCCTTGCAGTTCTGGGGATTGAACCCAGGGGCTTGCACATGCTAGGCAAATACTTTTCCACTGAACTAAATCTTAAAATCTTTATTATCTTGAGACAGGGTCTTGCAAAATTCCCCAGTCTGTCCTCAAATTTGAGATCATCCTGCACCCATTGTCAGAGATTGTTTACTGATGGCTGGTTTTGTTACCAATAAAAAGCCAGTCAGCCCTTCAAAATGTAGTTCACTGTTTGGGTCCCACTAAAAGCCCCCTCAGCTCTACCTTGAGTTCTTTTGCTCTTATCAATTCCCCTCCATAGTTTATTCCCACCAAGGATCCTTCCAAGAATCTAGGTTTTTTATCTTTGAAAGTTATGGCCCTTAAAAGGATAAAGGTCTGACAGTAACTTCTACCTTGGTGTCTCTGCCTTGCTCCCTTCATACTGCAGCACTGTCCTTTATTTGGTAGCTCAGTGAGTCTCAGGCCTTTTAGCTTCTGAATCGGGTGTACAGTTGTCATTTAGTCATTTGTCACAAGATGCTCACTGACTTTTGCCCTTACACCATACAACTCCCTCACTCTAAACAGGTTCTGTTCTTCATGGCCCTGTCCTTTCCCCACACTGTCTCTGCTGCTATTTGGGGCTAAAGTCTCACCCCCCTAGACCCAGCTGAAACAGGTGTTGGTTCCAAGAAGCCTTCCCTGGGTCCTTTTTCTTTCTTTCCTTTTTTTCTTAAATTCTTTCATTGGTACATTTTAGGTATACAGTACATTTACATTTATCATTGGGTGCTTGTACCTGTACATGATGTATTTTGGTTCTTATTTTTTCCCCATTCCCTGTCCTTCCATCACCCCCTCCACCCTTCCCTATTTACAAAGACTTTATTTCCATTTTTTCCTTTTCTCATAATTTTTCCTTTCCCTTCTTTCCTTTCCCCTTCCCCTCCCACTTCCCCTACCCCTTTGGACCTTTTCTTCCTATTTCAAATTATTAATTATTCATTTTAATAATTTTAATCCTTATTTACACTTTCAGTTTCTCACACCAGAGAAACTACTTGGTATTTACACATGTGTGTCCTATTTATTTCACTCCTGGATCCTTTTTCTTCATGGCCAGGGGGTGAGGGAAGCCTATGCTTTCCAGCCTTAACACTTGCACCTTGAATTGGCATGGTCAGTATGGTGTTTCGAGCCAGCCAGCACTCACTGAGAGCTGGGGCAAGGCCTCGCCTCTTTGTCGTCTAGCACTTGGTACCCTGGCATGGTCTTAAATCCCTTTAAAAATGATTAAGCCTTCACAACTCCATTCAGGTTGGCTGGTTATCTTGCTTGGTGTGAAAATGCTTGCTAAGAACCGTTCATGTCTGTGGCCTTCCAAGGCACCTTAATGAGAACTCACAATTTCTAGTGCTGCTGACTTTTGGCTGAATTCTCTTCCTCGTGCCCTGGGGGTTGGGGGTGGGTGTTTTTCTTGACCTGCTGATGGGAAGACTCTCTGAACTCAGAAGCTAAAGATGCTGAATTAGCAGAGCTTTATTCCAACTCTAGCCCCTGCCTGTGAGGGCCAGACCAGAGTAGAGAGAGATGTTCTGGCTAAGCAAGGGACATAGGAAACCATTTGTAGTGGCTAACTGAGCTTGAGATACAGAGTGCCCACTCAGGATCCCACGTGTAGGCTCAGGCACCACTGCTCAGACTTGTATCTGAACATCCTGCCAGCAGGCAGGTCAGCTGGCCCAGGGTGCTGTGACTAACACCTCATTAATGGCTCTATCCCTGTTGTACCTGGCACGTGGCTCCCATTGTGTGCCACTTGCAAAAGGCCCACTATCAAGTTCCCTGTAACTAGCTATTTGGTAGTTACTGTGGGGTGCCAGGCACCATTAACATTTGAGAAATTCCTATGTGCTGCTTCAGGACTAAGGCAGGTACACCTTCCAGTCATGTGAAGATGCCTGTGGGGCAGGTCACTGCCTAGCACAAGTTGGCTAAGGTTCCTTGTTATTCTGCCTTCAAAATTAAATTTTGACCTAAGTGGTTTTCAATTATTCTTGAGTTTCCACCTGTTTCCTTCTCTTGTTTCCCCCTTCCCAGGGCACATAGGGTATAGTGTGACACTGTGTATGGAAGCCACAGTCTAGTAAAAGAGCCAGATGTGTAAGTAGGTCACCATGACACTATGTGTAAGGCTTGGAGCTCCATGAGGAGCTCCTGCCAAGGAGGTGGCTATGAGGCTATGGAGGGCAATAGTTGGAACATCTGGCAAAGGGTCAGTCTCTTCGAGTGTAGCATGGGACTGTAGTTGGTACTGTGTAGTCAGAGCTCCTGAAGCTGCCCTGGGTTTAGGAGAAGCTATCAGTGGTGGGGAACCTATGACACAAGTGCCACAGTGGACTGTTTGTTATCATTGAAAGCTCTAAAAGGTTTGTCATCACTGGGCTAGGTCATGAAAGGTGGAGACAAGAAGGATCTCAGGTAGAAGACTCTGACAAATCAATCCCTGAGCTGGGCAGAAACACTGGGGTCAGAGGAAGTTGCACTGGAATCACTTGGAGTGTGAATGTGCAGGATGTTCAGGAGATACCTGGGATGCATCTAGAGGTACAGGACTGAAGCCTCATGCAGCTCTTTGGCTAAATAGAGGCTGGACTCGTGCAGAAAATGACACTGAAGGGACAGGAGTGGGTCCATAGCCAGAGGGGTGAGGAAAGCCCAGGAAGTGGTGTCATTCAGGGAGGAAAGATAAGGGCCCATTATCCATTAGATCTGGCAGCCAGGCAGTGACATCCTAAAGGTAGGAGGTGTGGCGGCAGCCAGGTGCAGCCTGCTATTGCAGCAGCCCAACTGGAAGAAAGGAAAATGGAAGAGAGGGAGAGCTGGAGTTGAGCCTCAAGCTCTCTGCTTTGGGGCCTGCCTGTGACAGCCAAGAGGGAGCATTGAATGTATAGGGAGTCAGAGTCCCAAAGGGATGAGATCAGGACTGAGGAAGGGCTCCTGGACTTGAATCCTTGGCAGCATGCACAGGGATGCAGATATAGGACTGAACTGGAAAGGAAAAGAAGCTCTTGCCTGGCACTCCCCCTTTCTCAGGGGAAAGTGGGAGGGTGAGACTGTGAGCCAGGGCCTGGGAACAGGAAAGGGTATTGGAGGTGAGCTGGGAACGCCTGCTAGGTAGCACTGGGAGCTGGGCATGCTTGGGTCCCATGAACAGATAGCTTTCAATCATGCAGGCAAGGAGAAGTATCTTGCATCCAGATTTCCTCATGCTGAACTTTGGTGTCACTGGGCTAGGCTGAGCTGTGAGGAGTAAGGCAAGAGGCTGGCAGTCTGAGATTAGGGCTCCAGGGTAGGAGGAGGGATGTGAACTCTAGGACAGGGCCTTAAGAGAGAGGCACTATTTATGAATAGTCAACCATGGATGAAGCAGGTTTCAGGATGGCCTGGATGTGAATAAAGAGATAGAATCTAGCCAGCTATGGTACCACACATCTGTAATCTCATGTATTTGAGAAGCTGAAGCAGGAGGATCACAAATTTAAGGCCAGTCTGGGCAATTAAGTGAGAACTTGTCTGAAAATAAAAAATAAGAAGGACTGGAGATGTAGCTCAATGGTAGAGTGCTTGCCTAGCATGCATGAGGCTCTGGGTTCAGTCTCATAGTACCACACACAACATAAAGGCTTTTTTTTTTGTACCGGGAATCGAACTCAGGTCCTTGCGCTTGCAAGGCAGGTGGCGGAACCACTGAGCTAAATCCCCGGCCTTAAAGGCTTTTAAAAATGGGGAGGTGAGGCTAGGTGTGGTGGCACATACCTGTGATCCCAGCACTCTCAGAGGCCGAAACAGAAGGATTGAAAGTTTTGAGCCCACCTGGGCAACTTAGTGACTTAGAACCGGTTTCAAAATAAAATTTAAAAAGGGCTGGAGATGTAGCTCAGTGTGAAGGCCCTGAGTTCAATTAAAAATATTTTTTCTTAAAGTTGGGAAGTTGTATCTTGAGCCAGGGCTGCCTCTTGGGCCCTGTAATAATAGCAGCACAGAGGAGAGCTGAGTGCTGGAAGTGGGGGAATCCTGGGGGTGGGAGGTGGCACCAGAGAGCCCAGGGAAGGGAGGAGGAAGGGTACCTTCAGGCAGAGGATGAGAATGTGGTGGGGAAGGGTGTTTGCCATGGCAAGTTCCAGAGCAAGAAGAGATGAGAAGACAAGTCCAGGGGGTAAAAAGCAGAGCCTCAAAGTAAAGAGTGTGAGGAAGAACTGCACTCTGGTTAGTGACTTTGTTACCCATCGTTGGCCATCTGGTCATTCTGTAGCCCAGGTTCTCAGCCCAATGGGACTCTAGAGAGGTTGGATCTCCAGGGAAGTATTCTCAAGATATACCCACGTGGAGCCTCTCCCACCCCAACATTCTGAAGTACAAAACAATTTTTTTTCCCTGGTACTGGGGATCAAACTCAGGACCTTGCACTTGCCAGGCAGGTGCAGCACCGCTGAGCTACATCCCCAGCCCCCACCCTAACATTCTGCATGGGAAGGCTCAGGGAGACCCCCACCACACATGCAGTGGGGCAGCAGCCTACCCCCATACTCTTCTGAGCTGAAGACACTGATGGTTGCTGCCTCTGCATCCACATTCTAAGCTGCCAATAGACAGATCTTTCTAGAATGAAAGAAAGCTTGATTGTGCTTTCTTGCCCCAGTAACCTGGTGGTACCCCATTCCCAGCAAGATGAGGTTGGGGCCCCTCATGGGACAGGGGCCTTTGTGATTTTCCCCACTCCACATTCCTAGAAGTTAGCTATTGTATTTACCCAAACACAGCAAATCTTTCCATGCTGATCCTTCACTTGGAGTCCCCACTCCAGCCCCAGCTCCAGAGGGATGCAGTCCCCTCCAAGAAGGCCTTTGGAAGCTGTACTAGCTCCCCTAGGTGTGACCTAATCATCTCCTCTGTTATCTTTCTGCCTTCAAATGTGTCTACAAATCTCTCTTCCACCTGTACTTCCAGGTGTCTTATTTCTGTATCTGTTGTACTACCTCAGTGCCAGAGACCTAATAGGCACTCAACAGAAGGTTCTAGAAAGAATGGATGTGGTGGATTAGACCAGGGGCCCATTTCTTTCAAGGCCCATGCTGCACTGTTCTGTACCCAGGACTCAAGCCTCAGGCCTCAAGAAGAGGATGTGCATCCATCCTACCCTAGGCCTCTCCCCAGGATTCCTGACAGCGTCGGAGGTTATGTCTCTGGAGTGTCTGAAAAGTTCTTGGGGGTTGGATGAGATGTATCCTTGGCTCCCTTAGGTGAATGAATGGGAAGACAGGGCCCTCACAAGGAAGTTAGAATTGAAAAGAAAGTTCCTACCTCAGGAGGGCTTGCTTGTCATTGCCTTTAACTGTTAGCAGCCGCCTATGCCCTCATCTCTGTGTCTGTGCCCAGACCTCAACCCTGACCCCTTCTGGCTGTTTAGTGTGTTCTGCCAGCCCTTCTGTCCTCCCCACTCAGAGCAGATGTACCTCTCAATATCCCTCCCCCCTTTTTCCCAGTGTCTGCCTTCCTGCTCCCCAGCCCATCCATCCTTCCATACCAAACATACCCTCCCCTGCCATTCTGCATTTGGCCCCTACCCCAAGTATCCCAGCACTATGAGCATTTCCTTACTGGGTAGTGGCTGTGTCCTCCTCATCCCTAGATGGTGTAGCCTAAGGTTGGCACCTCTGCCATCCACATGTGTGGCCAGGCAAGTATAGTTGGTGCCCAGCAGATGTCGAAGGATTAGTGAGTTCTGCCATCTCTACTTAGCTGTCGGCAAATGCCACCTCACTATGACCAAAGGCTCTTTCCTTTTCTGTTTAAAGCATTTAGCAAGGTTGAAAAAGGGCATGGAGTACACACATGCTTTGAATCCCGTCAGGAGAGCCATGTTAAGAGGGGCATGTGTTTATCATGTGGAGTCCCCACAGCCATAGTGCCTCACTGCCTGTCCTTTCTGTTGTCCCATTGTTGCCATTGACTTCTACTGAGTGTAGAGGTTCCCCACATGCTCATGCTGGAGCTCCAGCCTCTACTTCTTTATTCTTCCTGCCTGCCTGCTCTCCTGTTCCCAGGAATGCACATGGGGGTCACTGTGGCTATAGAGGAAGCACTGAGCTGAGCAGCAGCTGATGCCCCTGCCTGTTCTGCAGCAATGACTTAAGGTCAACCAGGAGGGCCACAGGCCCTGGTCAGTTTGTTTTGGGGACTGAGCTGTCCTGTGGCTAGGAGAGGGTATAGCATAGCAGGCTGTGGCTGGCTTTTCAAACTAGAGTTCTAGTGAGTGCCAGCCTCTCTCTTACCAAGCTCCCTGTGCCTGTTGATTCTCCACAGTGTTTGGGTACATTGGAGGTCCTCCTGTGCTGGATTGCCAGGGAAACACTGTGCTATGGGCCCTACTGTGCTCTGCCTCCAACCTGATTCACTATAGCATTTGTTTGAGAAGCATCTCATTAAAACTGGCACTTAATACTCCAAGGTGGTGCTTCGTTAGGCTGGAATTCTCTCTTCATTGTCTGGTCCTCAAGCCAGAATCCTTGAGCAACATGGTCTCTGCCCCACCATCATTAGGCCTTTCGGTCTGCCAGAATTCACCTGTAAGCAGTCTCTAGGCACCACCCTATCTTCACTCCCTGGTGTACCAGCCCCCTTAGGTCTTAGCTAGACTCTGCCATTCTCTCCTCAGCTTCACAGCCACCAGGGAGCCACCATTTTCTAAATGCAGATCGGAGGTATCACCTGTTTATTCTGCCTCCTGCCTCTCACCCCTCCTCTAATCCTTAGACACTGCCCACCTGAGGCCTCTGACTTGCTGTTGCCTCTCCTGCCTTTTCTACTACAGTACTGTCCTTCTATGCTCTGTTCTCTACCCATACCAGGCTGACGCCCCATCTTTATAGGTTAGAACAGCATCACCCTTGTGATGCTTGTGCACTAGGTCAGTGCCTTTCCTTAGTGTTTCCCAGTTCCCTGCCTGAATGTTCACTGCGCTTCCTGACTGCATCTGTAGTTTTGGTTCTCTTCTGGAGCTGTCTTCACTGTTCATTTGTTTTGTTTTTGAGACAGAGTCTCACTATGCAGTTCAGACTGGCCTTGAATTCACTATTTACCCCATTATTTAGTCCTCCAACTCATGGCGATCCTCTTGCCTCAGCCTCCCAAGTGCTGAGATTACAGCACTTATAATCACGCCTGGCTGTCTTCACTGTCTTATTGCCAAGGCTCAACCTGCTTCTGGCACAGAAGAGGCAACTCACTAGAAGTCTGTGGAATGATTAAAAATTTAGAGCAGGGCCAGGGATAGCTCAGTGGTTCCACCGCCTGCTTCGCAAGCACAAGGTCTGAGTTAGATCCCCAGTACCAAAAAAAAAAAAAATTTAGAGCAAAGGAAGCCATGATTGTTGCTGGCCCCTCTATTCCCTGTGACCTGGGACAAAGAAAGGGAAGCTTAGTGCCCAGTGTTGGGAGCTGTTAAAATGTAATCATCAATACTAAATGTGTGTTTCTGTTTTTGTCACATGAGAAAGAGAGTTTGTTTTCAAATCCAACTGAGAAAATCATATTCTTCATTTATGAAGTGAAAAGTGCCCAGGTCTCATGACTCCCTGGCCCCGAAGCAGTGTTTTGGGACAGCTTTATGATATTGACAAGCAAGTCCCAAACTTGTCAAGGAAGGAGTGGGACTAGGCTGACCATCTGGAGTGACCTGTGCCTTGGTGGGAGACAGTAGCAGTGGGGAGGGCTTGTGGACCCTAGAGGGTCCAACAGACCAGGGTGGTCTTCCCTGTGGATGAGGACCCTCTAACACCTATCTATATCCCAGTTTCATCATCTGAGAAGTGAAGCAAATCCCTGCATCATCAGTCTGTCTTCACTATTGAATGAAATGGGCTGTGAAGCCAAATCACTGGACAGCCAGCTGTGGTGGGATTTGTTCTGTAGCTGCCAAGGATGGTGTTGACATGGAGTCTGGCACCAGCTGCTTAGTCCTGGGCATCTCTTGCCTACAGTCCACGTTGAGGCTTATCCTTTCTCCCACATTTTGCTTTTCATCCCTCCCACCCTGCCTTCCTGCCTGTACATGTGGTAGAGTGGGCCCTTCTCCCCACCTGTCCCTGGCAGCCTTCCTCTTCCTGTGGGTATGTAGCAAGGGGTTCACTGTGGGAGATAGATACAGCATTTATTGAGTTGCTGTAAGAGATTTGGGGCTGAAGTGTCTCACAGGAATAATGCCCTTACCTGGAAAAGCTATGTAGCTGCTCTTCTTGGAGTCATTTAAGGGATCCCCAAGGCTTTGGTCTTACCCTTGCAGACCAAAGACAGTCCACCATGGCCTGAGGGCACAGAGGTTCTGTGACAAGTGGATGGCATTACCTGGAAGTCTCCCAACACAGCAACATAACATTTTGGGGAAATAAAAGTCACTTGTTTCTACATACACCACCCCCCTTTTAAAGAAATACTTCCTTTCTAGCTTCACGTATTCTGAACTCTTTTTTTTTTCCCTCCCTGGTACCAGGGATCTAACTCAGGACCTTTCGAGGCAGGTGCAGCACCACTGAACTACATCCCCGGCCCCTCCTGAACTCTTAAATAGGCATGTGTTGATAAGGACAAGGCCATGGAGGTCACTGAAGAAAGTTTATGGCTTGGGGAAAAAGGAAGCACGGGGCGGGGAAGGGAAATATGGCGGTTGAAAGAAGCAAAGAGGCAGTTGGGGATCATCATAGGAATGCAAGCTAGTTCTGCACCCCGCCTGACTAGTGGTTTCCAGAGCTGCACCTCTCTGCTGGAATGACTCTGGCCTTGACCCATGGGAATCATCATTCTCAGGCACTCCTGAACAACTATGGGTGCCAGACCCAGGACCCCAAGGAACAGTCATAATGGGAAAGCCCTGAGGACCTCTGAGCTGCCCTGTCATACCAAGCTCCAAGGCTGAGGCAGGAGAATCACCATGAGTTTGAGGCCAGCCTGGGCTACATAGTGAGTTCAAGACCAGCTTGAACTATGTAGCAAGACCTGGTCTCAAAAAACAAAAAAGAAAACAAACAAACACTTCAGTTGGGTTTCACCCTTCTCTGCTTCCCACTGTGCTTAGAATAAAAGCCAGACTCTTCCTTTGCATGCACCTGGGCCTCTGACGCACTCAGTCTTTATCTCTGAGTTCTGGCCATGGTCTCCCTGCACTTCACTGCTACCTCAGGACCCTTGTACCTACTCTTCTGGCTGTCTCCAGCACTCTTTCTTTGACCCTCCTGGCTGCTTGCTGCTTTTCCCTCCTGATTCACATGTCATCTTTTAGGTCTGTCATCACCCTGCACATGCTCTGTAAGTAGCCCCCACTATCTGAAACTATTACCACTATAGTTTGTGAATCTTTTTTTGTTTGTTTGTTTTGTTTTGTTTTTTTGGTACCGGGGATCGAACTCAGGTTCTTGCACTTGCACAGCAGCCGGCGAAACCACTGAGCCAAATCCCCAGCCCAATAGTTTGTGAGTCTTAATAGGGCATCAAAATATAATTTTACCTACTTTCCTGAAACCGAGAGTGAGCCTCGGGACAGAAGTCAGAGTGCTTCACCCATTCCAAATTTAGAAAGTTGCAGGTTGCTAGGGCTGACCAGAGGTGTCACCCTGTAGGCTCTGAGGACAGGCCCTCAGATCCTATCCCTCTGCCCTCCTCTACCTTGAACTTGAGGCCGGGGGGAGAGGACTTTAGGTGAGTGCAATGTTTGTGGTCAAGGGAAAGTAGTTTCCCAAGAGAATCGTGTCATAGCTGGTGAAGGCAGTGCTGTACTGTGTGGTCCCCAAAGAAGGGGCAGAGAATGGGATGTACTATGTGTGCTATGTCACCTTAATGTCATCTGCACCCCACCTAGGGGCCTCAGAGTCAGAGCTGAACCCATAGGTGTAGCCTGGAAACCAGCTTGTGAGGATTGTGTATTATTTATTAGATGCATTTTACAGACAAGGCCACTGCAGTTTGGGTACAATTCATAGCTTGTCTGAGATCACACAAACAAGTGGCAAAGCTGGACTTTGAAGCCAGGCCTGTCTAACTTCATAGTTCTTCCTGCTTTCTTTCTCTCCCCCTGGCCACCTTCATAGGCTCTAGGCATGGTACCTTTGTCAAGAGCTGGGGGAACAGGTGAAGCCTTGCCTGCTGTTGGGGAGCAGGTATGTTCTGTAACCTCCACAACAGCAGCAAGCTATGTGGGCCATCAGAAAAAAAGTTCCTTCACCTATCAAGACTCATGTTCTTGGGCTGGGGGTGCATTGTAGTGATAGGTCTCATGTTGCTTACTTAGCATGTGGGAGGCCGTGAGTTTGATCCTCAGCAATGCTCAAGCCTGGCTCATTTTATATTTTTAATGATTTTCCTGCCTTTTTTTACTTACCTATACCAATGACCAGTTTAAAAAAGATCTCCATTGTAATTGTGTGTGTATAAATGCAAGAACAAGGTTTCAAAGTGTTTGTGGGGGATAAGACTAGAGGAGTAATTTAAACAGAACTCTATGAAGTTTTACTCTGTAATTTAGTCTTACCTGACCCTTTGTGATTATGCATTTACATATAATAAAATGTTTTTTAAAAGCCTAAAGGAACCAGCCAGGCATGATGGTACATACCTATAATCCTAGCACTTGGGAGGCTGAGACAGGAGGATCGCCACAAGTTCAAGACCATCCTGAAGTATGTAACAAGACCCTGTCACACACACAAATATATATATACATATACATATGTATATATATATACATATGTATATGTATATGTATATATACACACATATATATATATGTATATGTATATATATTAAATAAATACCCAATGGGAACCATCCTGGGTTTTTTTTTTAATAAATGCCCTGAAGAAGTCAACAGAAGACTTGTTTGAGGGTCCCAGAAACATCATGCCCTCCTTTTGCATAGGAATGTGAGGAGGAGGAAGCTGCACAAGGGAGTGTTCTTGCCTCATTGTCCCTTTGAATCTAGCATGTCCCTGGACCTCTTGCTACAGCAAACAGTTCTCTTCATCTGCTTCTCCTTGAATGAATGCTTTACAAAGTGTAGTGATCACTTTTAAAGTTTTTGGTTTAATATTCAACCTGAATCAGGGCCAGTCAACTGAAGGTTGGCAGTATTCTCCCCAGCTCTCATTCTTTTTATAAACACGCTGAGAAGGAGCTAGTTCTTTTCACTGAGATAGGATGGGCCTGGGGTTGCTCCAGAAGTTTATGAGCCAAGAGCCCTGAATGAAGGATTTAACTATTGATAACTGGATCATGGAAGACAGACTGTGCGGTGTAACCTGGCCATGGCCAGGGTGTGCAGGTAGGCCTGCTGATGCTGCTTTCAGAACAAGGGAAGAGGGAGCTTTCATTTCTGCCTCTCCTGAGACAAAAGCCCCTCTGGAGACAGACCACCTTAAGGGATTTCCATTCTACCGAGAAAGAAGGTCCTGATCCTGGCAGCAGGCCTGGCCTTGGTATGGCATGGCTTTTGCAGGGGACATAGTATATTTAATATGATTTTAGTGCTTTTGTCATTGTTTTAAGTAATGTTTTCTATGGGGAGGCCCCTGTGAAAACATACTAGAAGATCTGAAAGATTGAAAGCAGGGGCTCAGGTAGTTATATACCTATGTTTATGGCAGCATTATTCACAATAGCAAAGAGGTAGAAGCAACCCATGTCCGTCCATAGATGAACATGTAAACAAATTGTGGTCTAGCCATACCATGGAATGTCACTGAGCCTTAAAAAGGAAAGAAGTGAGCCAGGTGCAGTGGTGCATACTTATAATCTCAGCACTTTGGCAGGCTGAGGCAGGAGGATCACAAGACCAGCCTGGGCAACTTATCAGGACTTTGTCTCAAAAAGGGGCTAGGGACATAGCTCTGTGGCAGAGCACTTGTGGGTTTGAGGCCCAGTAGCTCCCAAAAAACAAAAGCAAAAAAAAAAAAGGAAGGAAATGCTACACATTTCACACACACCTTTAACCCAGAACTCTGGGAGGAGGATCACAAATTTAAGCCGGGTCTAGGCAACAAATAAAAACTAAAAAGGGTTGAGTATTCAGCTTAGTGAAAAGGCCCTGGGTTCAAACTCAAATACTAGAAATAAAAGGAAAAAGGAAGGTTGGGCTGGGGATTTAGCTCCGTGGCACTGTGCCTGCCTTGCAAGCACAAGGTCCTGAGTTCAATCCCCAGTACTTAAAAAAAGAGTCCTTAACGAAGGTATGTGCTACAACATGGGTGAACTTTGAGGACATTGTGCTAAGTGAAATAAGTCACAAAAGGACAAATACCATATGGTTCACACATACAGGGTTGTTAGAGCAGCTAAATTTATGGAGATACTGTAGGATGTTGGGTGCTGAGGAGGAGGTGGAGGTTCATATTTAATGAGTCTAGTTTCAGTTTGGGAAGATGGAACAGTTCTGGAGATTGTTGTTGTAATGGTTGCACAGCAACGTAAAGGTACTTAATATCAATGAATTGGACTCTTAAAAATGGTTGAGTTTTATGTATATTTTATACACATACACAAAACAACATCAGCTGGGCATGGTGGTACACACCTGTAATCGTGGTGCTCAGGAGGCTGAGACAGGAGGATTACAAGCTCAAGGCCAACCTATACTACATAGTGAGATCCTATCTCAAAACTGAACAAAACACAACATCAAGGTGCTTTTGTAAAACATTAGATTTTATGAAATAGATCAAAGATCTAAACATTAAAACAGATACAGTAAATCTGCTAGAAAGAATAGGTAGAACGATTTGAGGATATAGGATTAGGCAAAGACTTCATGAATAAAACCCAGACTGCATGGGAAATACTACAAAGAATCAACAACTGGGACCTCATCTTATTAAAAAGCTTTTGTATAGCAAGAGAAACCACCAAGAGTGATGAGAAAACCCACAGTGTGGGAAAAATTTTTACCAGCTAGTCATCAGACAAAGGTCTACTATCTAGAATATATAAAGTACTTGGGCTGGGGATTTAGCTCAGTGACATTGCACCTTCCTTGCAAGCACAAGGTCTTGAGTTTGATCCCCAGTACCAAAAAAAAAAAAAACTTAAAAAAAACAACGCCCCCCCCCCCAATTTAAAGACCCAGTCCAAAAATGGACATCTGAAATGAAAGGGCACTTCTCAGATGAAATAGAAATAGCAAATAAATATATGAAAAAATACTCAATATCACTGGTAATTTGAGAAATGGAAATTAAAATAACACTGAGATTCCATCTCACTTCAGAAAGAATGGCTGCTATCAAGAAATCAACCAATAACAGGCTCGAGGGTTTAGCTCAGTGGTGCCACCACCTGCCATGCAAGCACAAGGTCCCGAGTTCCATCACCGGTACAGAAAAAAAAAAAAGAAAAGAAAAAAAAAAATCAACCAATAACAAATGCTGGAGGGGCTGTGGGGAAAAAGGTACACTTCTCCACTGTTGGTGGGAGTATAGATTGGTGCAACCACTGTGGAAATCAGTGTGGATATTCCTCAAAACACTAAAACTAGAGGTTCCACTTGACCCAGGTATTCTCCTTCTTGGTATCTTCCAGAAAGAATTAAAAGCATCATACCTCAGCGATTTATGCACACCCATGTTTATAGCAGCACAGTTTGTAATAGCTAAATCTTACAAACAGCCCAAATGCCCATCAACCAATGAATGGATAAAGAAGATGTGATTTTTTAATATAATGGAGTACTACTCTGCCATAAGAAGGATGAGCTTGGGCCGGGGATTTAGCTCAGTGGTTCTGCAGCCTGCCTCAGAAGTGCAAGGACCAGACTTCGATCCCCGGTACCAAAAAAAAAGAAGGATGAGCTTCAAACATTTATAGCTAAATGGTTGGACCTTGAGACCATACTCTTAAGTGAAATAAATCAGACGCACATGTTTAATTAAATACCATATTGCTTCTCTGGTGTGAGAAACTGAAAGGGGAAAAAAGGACTCAAATGTGTAATAGATTTTGGGAAATGGGAAGAAAATGTTCAAATGGGAAGGGAAATGAGGGAAGGAGAAAGGAAGGAAGGGACAAGAAAAAAATAGAAGGGAAAAAATGGAAACAAAGCATTTGTACATAGGGGAGTGTGCTTGAGGAAAAGGAGGAAATGAGAAAAAAGAGGTGGGATAGGCCCAGGGATTTAGCTCAGTGGTTTGGCCACCTGCTGTGCAAGTGCAAGGACCCGAGGTCAATCCGTGGTACCAAAAAAAAAAAAAAGAGGTGGGATGTATCATGTACAGGTGCAAATTCCCTATGATGAGTGTCATCGTTGTGCATGGCTAAAATGTACCAAAAAATGTTTTGCTATAAAAAACTAGACTTTACATTATAATTCTTTACTTTTCACTCATTGTTTTAATAAAGTGTTTCCTTTTTCTATTTTTAGATGAGTGTTCTAGATGCAAGAGAGACTGGAATGGTGTGCTCACTTACCAAAACCCACCGAAGCTGACCCTGTGACCTGGGCACTTGCACTATTACAGGTGGAAAGGTTAGTCTGATATATGTGGGTGAATATTAAGCTTGTGTGCCCAAGACTACCGTTTGGCAAAGGCAGGAGTAAGTTGTGGAATCCAAAGCAGCAAACTTGGCATTATAGTGCCCTGCTCAGAGTCTCAAATAGCACATCTTACCTGTTTCTTTTTTTTTTCGGGGGGGGGGGGGTTGTTTTTTTGGTACCGGGGATCCAACTCGGGACCCTGTGCTTGCGTGGCAGGCGCCAGAACCACTGCGCTAAATCCCCGGCCCTACCTGTTTCTTTTGTATGTACCTGAGTCACAACAGTTGTTACTGTGGTGAGCCAGCACCAAATCCCCCAAGACTTCTGTCTCATTTGGACTCAAAAATGTCTAATTTTTATCTTTTGGTACTGAGGATTGAACCTAGGGGCACTCTACCACTGGGCAACATCCTCAGATGTTTTTTTTTTTTGACACAGGGTCTTGCTAAGTTACCCAGGTTGGTTTTAAGCTTATAATCTTCCTGCCTCTGCCTTTCAAGTAGCTAGGATTACAAGCATGTACTACCACACTTGGCTTAGAAACGTCTAATTTTGAAACTGTGGCACCTTCCACTTGATTCTCAGCCCTCTGTTTAGTGATTCACTTGAAGTTACCTTCCTAGAACTTAGCTTCCAAGCTGGCCATTTAAGAAGGTTAAATGGTGGGTTCAGAATCCCAGCTTGGGCATGGTGGAACAGAGAAGTGTGACTCTTCAGTTCACAGCTGGGTGAAGGCCTAATACCTCAGGGGGCTGAAAGGAGGTATTGGTCAGTGGGCTCCTCTTAATCCTGGCTTCTTCCCCAAAACGCCCAGGTTACAGGGTGGTCATTAGGATCCAGAGGGGACCTCCCTGAGTTGAGTACTGTTTGCAGCAGAGTCAGGTTATTGAAGTGCTTCTGGGAACCTTCCCCTTAGCTTTTCAGTACTCGGAAACCATGTAACCTGTTCAGTAATACATGAACTCTGTGAAAATAAGTTACTCTCTGAAGTTCTTAATAACTTCTCAGAACAACCTCGTATCTTAAATGGAAGCCCTTCTAGTACTTTTTTTGTTTTTTTCAGTACTGAAAGTTGAACTCAAGGCCTTCACACTGAGCCACACTGAGTGCTTTTTATTTTTTATTTTGAGACAGGTTCTCACTAAATTGCTAAGTTAACCAGGCTGAGCTCAAACTTGGAATATTGGTGCCTTATCCTTCCAGAGTGCTGGGATTACAGGTGTGTGCCATCATGTAGTACTTTTATATAAAGATGAAAACAGGCCAGGGATTTAGCTCAGTGGTTTCACCGCCTGCTGTGCAAGTGCAAGGACCCAAGTTCGATCCCCGGTACCAAAAAAAAAAAAAAAAGATGAAAACAAACAAAAAAGTTCTTCAGAATGTGCACCTTCAAGCGGGGCATGGAGGTGCATGCCTGTAATTCCAGCATTTTGGAGGTTGAGGGAGGAGGATTGCTGTGAATTTGAGGCCAGCCTGGGCTACATAGTGAGTTCAAGGCCAGCCTGAATGACATAGCAAAACCATGACTCAAAAAAAAAAATTCACCTTCAAACATACAAATGAAAAATGGTTTTTAATCCTACAGGGTGTAAAATGGCAGTCAGGTTAGCAGAAAAACCCTGGAGAGGGGGCTGAAGGATTTAGCTGCTCTTTGCTCCCAACCTGGCAGTCCAGAGTCTCCTCCCAGGCACACCAGGCACCATGGACTCCCTAGGGTACAACTGCTTTGTAGACAAAGACAAGATGGATGCTGCCATCCAGGATCTAGGACCAAAGGAGCTGAACTGGACTGAGCTGCAGGAGCTGAAACAGCTGGCCCGAGAGGGATTCTGGGCTCAGAGCCACACCTTGCGGAGAAAGGTATACCAGCGCCTGATCCGGGACATCCCCTGCCGCACAGTCACACCAGATGCTAGTGTGTACAGTGACATTGTGGGCAAGATTGTAGGCAAGCACAGCAGCAGCAGCCTGCCTCTTCCAGAGTTTGTGGACAACACTCAGGTGCCGAACTACTGCCTGAATGCCCGGGGTGAGGGGGCTGTGCGCAAGATCCTCCTGTGCATTGCCAACCAGTTCCCTGACATCTCCTTCTGCCCTGCGCTGCCAGCTGTGGTGGCCCTGCTGCTTCACTATAGCATCGATGAGGCTGAGTGCTTTGAGAAGGCCTGCCGCATCCTGGCCTGCAATGACCCCAGCAAGAAGCTCATCGACCAGAGCTTTCTGGCCTTTGAGTCATCCTGCATGACGTTTGGAGACCTGGTGAACAAGTATTGCCAGGCAGCCCACAAGCTGATGGTGGCTGTGTCAGAGGATGTGCTGCAAGTCTACTCTGACTGGCAGCGCTGGCTTTTTGGAGAGCTACCCCTCAACTACTTTGCCCGTGTCTTCGATGTCTTCCTTGTGGAAGGCTACAAGGTATTATACCGTGTTGCCCTGGCCATCCTCAAATTCTTCCACAAGGTGAGAGCAGGGCAGCCCCTTGAATCAGACAATGTGAAGCAGGACATCCGCATGTTTGTCAAAGACATTGCCAAGACAGTATCCCCTGAGAAGCTGCTAGAAAAAGCATTTGCCATCCGCCTCTTCTCCCGCAAGGAGATCCACCTCCTGCAGATGGCTAATGAGAAAGCACTGAAGCAGAAGGGCATCACTGTCAAGCAGAAGAGGTAGGCAAGGCCACTTTCATGCATGTGTATGTCCTGAGGCTAAGAAGGGTTTGCACAAGAGTACAGGGTTTTGGTGGAATGGATCTTGGGGATATGAGCTTATTCTACCACACTCTTGACCATCTGTCTTGTTCATCTATCCCTATGTGGGTAAAAAGACATTGGAAAGTAGGAAGATCCTTCCTGGTTATGGCCGTAGAAAGACAAGTGGGGACTTGGGATGGACACTCACAGCTGAGGTGGAAGCTGGACAGTCTTGGGGGTCAGAAGTTCTGGCTGGCCTCCCAGGGGTCATGTCAGGGCAGCCCTCTGGGGTTCATGGCTGGTCATTCTTGTAGTGGCTGGACATGGCTTCACTAGCTAAGGATTAGAGTTTGGCAGGGTCATCGTGTTTGGCAGCTGAAGCTGTGAGCATGCTGTAGGTGTGGCTGTTGGTGTGTAGTTCTCTTTCTCTAGGACCAAAGGAAAGCACATCTGGGGTTTGGTACCCACCACTAACCTCTCCTTGTCTGTTTTATTTTTCTTCTCTGTGTTCGTTGCTTCCTCCTGTTTTTCAGTGTCTCACTTTCTAAAAGGTAGGTCTGAAACCATACCTCCATGCCTTGCTTCTCTCCCTTCCTGCCGGCAGCACTGGACTGGCTGCTTGCTGTTTTCTGGGCTCTCACAGGCTGGCTTTTGCTCACTGCCTCAATCTGACTTAGATACCATTCATCTGTCTATGTCTGTCTACCTTAGTTGTGTGGTTTGCTGGTGCTTGGCTGGCCCTGTAGCCTTGTCTTTCCAGAGCTGACTCCCTTCTGTCCTGATTTCTTAGAGAAAAAGTGCTTTTGCCCCACCTGCCTCCCTGGCTGGGCACTCTCCCCTCTTTGTAGTGGTGGGAGGGTGTCTTCTGAGAAAAGCCTCACCTTGTTTCTCCCTGTCCTGGACCTCGAACCAGGCTATAAACCTGGCTGAATAGGTGAGATGTCCCCTCCAAGCTTAGTTCTAAAGAAAGCTCTGGAGTCTGAGGTTAGGGTGTGGTCAGGGCCAAGATCGTTGCAGGCTCTGACTCCTCTTGCTCTCACCAGGCAGTTTGTGCACTTAGCTGTCCATGCAGAGAACTTTCACTCAGAGATCGTCAGTGTGAAGGAGATGAGAGATATCTGGTCCTGGGTCCCTGAACGATTCGCCCTCTGCCAGCCTCTCCTGCTCTTCTCCTCATTGCAGCATGGGTACAGCCTGACCAGGTGAGGCCTGAGGAGGCTGCATAGTCCCCCCAGGCACATCCTGCCTGCCATTTTTGGGAAGTGACATGGGTGGCCAGAGATGAGTCTTTGAACCTAGACCCCTGCTTCTTCCTGTGGGGCCTGAGAGCCAGGAGACTGTTCTCTAGGTTTCATTCCCAGGCCACAGGCCACCTAGACTTTGAAGGTCATTGCTGTGCACACTACAGCTTGGTGCCCCATGTAGGCATGGGAGGCAGAGTTTCAACTTCAGGAGCTCACAGAATCGTTAGGGAGAACTACAGGAGGAACTGGCCCTGGCTTCCCTGTACTTCTTACCTCCCATGTTGGTAACAAGCCTGGATGGCCCTCCATAGGGCTATGCCTGTGCTAGCCTCTGGCCAGGTGGCTCTTGACCAGTCATTCATGTGATTTTCCTGCAAGGGTCTCCCAAGGAAGCTTAGACAGATTTACCTGGCATCTAGCAACTCAAGTCTCAGATAGCAGGAAGTCTCAGTTACCCTGGCTTGAATCACAGCAGGGGCGATGGAGACAGAGCTGCCACCCTAGGCCCTTTCTGCAGCCATACAGACATTTTGGCATATCTGGAACCACTTCATCCAGCCCTACCAGGGATGGCAGCCAAGCACTGGCCACCACACTGGCAGCCTTGGGCCTCCCAACATGCCCAGGCTCCTGAGAACATGTTGAGCCTTCCTAGAGGACCTGTTCTTCTGGTTCTTGCTTCCCTGTGGCACCTGGCACTCAGCTCTGCCCTTGGAGGACCATATGTGGTGAAGCCTTTCCCTATCCATACCTGGATAGCCCTGGATGGCCTAGAAGAGCCAGATGAGAAGAACACCTGGTGAGGACATTGCCAGGTCCTAGGGTATGATGGACAAAAGATGGTGGCAGAAGACCATCTAGGTCTCTCTGTCCCCAGCCTAGGCTGAGGGTCAGTGGAGGCTGGCAGGAGGCAGTGAAGAGGGCATCCAGAGTAGCATGTGTGATCTCTGCCCTCAGGTTCTTTTTCCAGTGTGAAGGACACGAACCCACTCTCCTGCTCATCAAGACCACACAGAAGGAGGTGAGGAGGGACTAGAGGGAGCCCTGGGGCCTGGCCTCAAGAGCCCTCTTGAAGTCTGCAGTTCCTTGGGCTGATGCCAAAATCTGAGTGTGAAGGTGGCCCACATGTAGTGCTTGCTTCTGTGTTAGAAAGCCACAGAGGGAGATGAAAATATCCAAAGGCATTCACCTCCATGCCCAGCCTTAACCCATGGTGTGAAAGGAGTGCATCTCCCCAAACTTAACCCTCTCCCACACCCTCTTGCCCATGGTGGTGGTAGGGGCTATGATACACAGCACCCCCAGCTGTGACCTGTGACTCAGGCTCCTCAGCAGGCCTGAACAAGGAAATATTCCTGGGGCATGAAGGTGCGGTTTCATCACAATCTTCCTCCTAGGTGTGTGGAGCTTACCTGTCAACGGACTGGAGTGAGAGAAATAAATTTGGCGCCAAACTGAGCTTCTTTGGGACCGGAGAATGCTTTGTGTTCAGGGTGAGTGGTGCTGAGCTTGGCCCCTCCCCAACTTTGGGCCAGGATTCTCTCTGCCCTTGACCAACACCTGATGGTGTCAAGGGAGCTTGGGAATCAGTAGGCCCTTTGCCCTGGGCACTCTGGCTCCCTTGGCCCTGTTTTATTTTCATTATGTAGTTACCCTGTAGGATAATCTCATTCACTTCTTTTTCTGGTACTGGGGATCGAACTCAGGACCTTGTGTTTGCAAGGCAGGCATGGTGCCACTGAGCTAAATCCCTGACCGTCATTCACTTCTTGTTTTTTGGGAGGTTTTTTTGGGTTTTTTGGTACCGGGGATCCAACTCGGGACCTTGCGCTTGGGAGGCAGGAGGCGGAACCACTGAGCTAAATCCCCAGCCTTATAGCAAATTTTTGAATGTGGCTTTTAGGGGACAGGGTCAGTAGGGTGCTGCATGCCAGTAACTTACACTGCTCAATCACCTTCAGCTGCAGCCCGAGGTGCAGCGTTATGAGTGGGTGGTCATCAAGCACCCGGAGCTGACCAAGCCGGCCTCCTTCATGTCCTCAGAGACCAGCACTCCCTCTCCACTTAGCCACTCTGTCCCCTCAGACCCTGCTGACCGGCTCTCACCGTTCCTGGCTGCTCGGCACTTCAACCTGCCTTCCAAGACTGCGTCCATGTTCATGGCTGGGGGCAGTGACTGCCTCATCATTGGTGGGCACCCTCACCCTCCACATATCCTGGGCCCCACTAGCCCAGGGAGGAGGATAGGGGATTGTGGGTGGCTGAAGCCTCTGTGATGGCAGAGAAAGAGGCCCTGGGTTGTTGTAGGTGGACCAGGATAAGGGCAGAGAGAGGTAGTTTGTGAAGTGGGGGTCAGCCTGTACAACCAGGCCCGGGGCTGTGGTTTATTTAGCAAGGCCATTGCAGGGCAAGAACTGCTAAGATTGCTGATGCTTAAACAGAGACACCTTGAAGGCAGTGCTGATGGGTGTGTGTGTGGGTGGGTGCTGTTGGGCAGAGGAATGGTCACTGACCTGAGCAATCCTGCAGGAGGAGGGGGTGGCCAGGCACTCTACATCGATGGGGACCTGAACCGGGGCCGCACAGGACACTGTGACACTTTCAACAACCAGCCCCTCTGCTCTGAGAACTTCCTTATTGCTGCGGTGGAGGCCTGGGGCTTCCAAGACCCTGACACCCAGTGATGGGCCTGCACTGACGGTGACTGAATTGCTGTTGTGGGGTGGTGGGATTGAGGCCAAGCTACCTCCTGGGGAGCAAGTAGATCCCACATGGGCATCCATGCAGCAGGGCTGCCCTGCCTCATCTGTCTGAGATTGGCCCTCTGCCTTGCTCTTGGGCCTCCTGAGCCTACCTGCTTCTGGGATGGAGCTCAGGGGACTACTGTGCACACCCAGGCCCACCCAGTACATGTGTAGAAGGCACTCTCCTCCCCGCCCAGGGCCATGGCTCTCTGTGAAGGTGCCCTAGGCCCAGGGCCATGAGGATGGGAGCAGGGGATACCTTTTGTTGCAAGAGTCTCCTCAAAGGACCCTTAACCCCTGTGGTAGGGGTGGAAAGGTGAAGGAACTGTCAGCCAAGTGTGGCTCCATGGTGCCCCCTGGTGGTACTTAAGACATTACTCCTCTCCCAAGGCCCCTGCTCTCATCTGAGGGTCTGAGGAGACAGGCACCCCTGCCACTGCTCCCTGTCAAGATCCCTGCACTTGGAGTGTCTCCCCAGCCACTGACTCAGTCCTTCCTCCCCAGAGCTTCCTCTCTAGCAGAAACTTCACTGTAAGGCTCCCCTAGGCCACATTTGCTGCTCCAGGTAGGAGGGGCGAAGGCAAGATGTGTGCTGAGCTCTGTGGCTCCTGGCTACTCCAGGGACAATGAGGGGCCCGTGGGATGGGGACTGGAGGGGATGTCATGTGTCCTTGTGTTTCTGCAGAGCCTGAAGCTTTCTTGGCCTCACTGCAAGTCCGCACCTGAAGAAGTGACTCGAGGGACCAAACCTAGACCAGCCAACTCCATATCCAGGCACCTCCCCAGCTCAGAACCAGCTGGATTCATGGGAGCTTCTCATCCTTCCTCTCTAGCCTGGTGGCCTCCTTGAGCCCATTGCAGTCGCAGCAGTCACCCCTTTCCCTTCCTTGTTACTGCAATGACCAGCTCCAGAGTCACACCCAGATCCCTCAGCATGGCATGCTTGTCTCAGTCCTACCTCCCTCTTCCCTTCTAGGCCCTGCACCTGCTGGATCTTGCCTATGCAGCACCTCTTAGGCCACTGTGCCTGGATGTATGTCCTCCCTCTATCCCTTTTGTGTGTGGTAGTGTGGCTGGTCACATGTCATGGTTTTCTGTGTGCTTCCCCCTCTCCCTTATAGCCTTCAGGCCCCTGGGCCTTGCTGCCTGAGCTCTGCACTACCCTGGTGGCTATAGGTGCTTAGACCTGCCACCCTACAACACCTCCCCACCTGTCCTGTAACCTCCCTCAGCTGGTCCTGAGGCTCTAGGCACCACAAAGGAAAGAGGGGAGAAGCATGACCCAAGTGGCCATTCTGGGGCCTTAGAGACCTAGGTCATATGGACAGGTTTCCATTCCCCTTACGTCTGCCTCTGGCACCTCTGTATCCCCATGGGTCATTTCAGGTCTATCCCCACCTCTATGCTTGGTCTTCTGAGAGGGTGTCATCCTTCCCTGCCCTTTCACTCACATTGTTTCTGAGTGGGGTCAGGAGGTATAGGAGGCAGGATAAGAATCCTGTTTGGCTTTAGGCAAGCTGATAAACCTGCCCTGGGATCACCTTTTCCACTTGTGAAATAGGCCAGTGCTCCAGCCCTGCTCTCCTCATGGATGGGGGACCATATGAGGCCCTCTTGAGAGGTGCAGGGAGGGGCTTTCACCCCCACAGAGCAGTTCAGGCCTTGTTACCTCCTTCCACTGAGCTTCCCCTGTCCATGCCTATACTGTCAACTTTGGTGTTCATTAAACATGGTCTTGTTGCATCAACTCAGGGTTCTGGGTCTGCTCTCTTTTTCAGCCAGAGGAGTCCTAGGGGCTTCCTTGATGCTTGTCCATGCATTGTCACTGGGACATGAAAGCCTTTTGAAAAATGTAATCTTTCAGGAGCAGATGAAGTTAACCCTGAACATTGTTTGTAAGGCTCGGCTCTGCAAATTTCCTGACTGGGTGGGGGTTTTCCTGGCAAGTGAATCCAATAGGATCTGTAGCTGCCCCAAAGGGCTCTACTCAGCCTTCACCCTTCCCATGGATCCAGCAAGAAGACTAGTTGCCACCTTGTTGTGATTTCTTCATCTTAAGCAAAGTTCTTCAGTTGTGTGTACATATAAAATATTCAGTTTCTTTAGATTTAATATCTTTTTCTGACTTTCCTACCAAAAGGTTTGTGATTATTATCTTTTATTTTTAAGTTGTCTGTTTTCTTATTCTTATCACTATTCTTCTTTGATACTAAGTATCCCCAAATATAATTTACTTACCTTTTTTTTTGGATACCGGGGATCGAACTCGGGTCTTTGCGCTTGCGCAGCAGGCGGCGAAACCACTGAGCTAAATCCCCAGCCCTATTTACCTTCTTTTTGAGAAAGAACCTCACTGTGTAGTTCAGATTGGCCTTGAACTTGCTATGTAGCTCCTCAAACTCATGGAGATCCTCCTTCCTCAGCCTCCTGAACGTTGGGTTTACAGGCATGTGCCACCACTCTGGCTTTATCTTCTATTGAATATTTATGGCTTTTATTTTTTGTTGTTTTTTTGTCTATGGCCATACCACCCTGAACACACCCAATCTTGTCTGTTGTTTTTTTGGAGATAATACCTCACTGTACAACCCAGACTAGTCTCCAACTTGTGATCCACCTGCCTCATGCCTACGTCTATTAGCTTTTGATGTTAACCCAAAATTTGATGAATAATTACCATTTTAAAAGAAATAGGTAAACATTTACTTTAAAATATTGAACCTAATTTTTTTTTGTACCGGGAATTGAACTCAGGGCCTTACACTTGCCAGGCAGGCACTGTACTGCTGAGGTACATCACCAGCCCTGAACTTAGGGGTTTTTTTTTTTTGGTACCAGGAATCAAACTCAGGACCTTGTGCTTGTGAAGCAGACGTGCCACTGACCTAAATCCCTGGCCCTGAACCTAATTTAAATCCGTTTATTAAGTGCATTTGTTATAGGCATCATATGTCTTTAGGGCTTCTGAAAAATTGGTATTTTATTTCTTTTTGTTTGTTTTATTTTTTGAGACAGGGTCATACTATATTCTGGCTGGTCGTGAACTCACTAATCCATGCTGGCTATGAACTTGTGTTGGTCCTCCTGCTTCAGCCTCCCACTGCTGGGTTTACAGCTATGTGCCTCCATGCCAGACCAAAATCAGTATTTTAAAAATATATAAGCTGGGCATGGTGGTATATACCTGTTATCCTTGCACTCAGGAGGCTGAGGCAGAATGATTGTGAGTTTGGGGCCAGCCTGACTACATAGTGAGTAACCTGAGCTGGCATGAGTAACATAGCAAAAGTCATGTTTTAGGGCCAGGGATTTAGCTCAGTGGTTCCAGCGCCTGCCTTGAAAGCTCAAGGTCCAGAGTTCGATCCCCGGTACCCCCCCCCCCCAAAAGTCATGTTTTTAAAAAAACTCCCTGGGTGGGTGTGGTGGCACACACCTTGGAAGGCTGAGGCAGGATTTCTGGGAGTTTGAGGTCCAGCCAGGGATACATAGTGAGACCCTGTCTCAAAAAAAAAAAAAAAA
>NW_004624824.1:257484-284217 GCF_000247695.1 Heterocephalus glaber
ATTTTTCTTTTCCTCCTCACTAATTGCAATCTTATCTTCTATATCTGAAATTCTATCCTCACATTGGTTCATTCTGCTGTGCAGACTTTCGATGGCAATTTTCTGAGTTCTTTAGTATAATTTCTTTTAGAACATTCTGGATTTCAGAAGGTATTCAGATTTCTCTTATCCATTTCCTAAAGCCATAAAGCCACTATATTTGCCAGGCATACTGGCAGATACCTGTAATCCCAGCATTGGAGATTGAGGCAGGAGGATCACTGCAAGTTTAAGGACAGCCTGTGCTACATAGTGAGTTTAAGGCTAGCCTGAACTGAAGTAAGACCCTGTCTCAAAAAAAAAAGCCCAAAAAAGTATTATTAATAGTTTCTGTACCTTTTTGTTTTAAAGTGATTCTCAGTGGTTCTCTTCCCCAAGCCCAATATCTTGTTTGCATGGCCCAGTTACATTAGGCAGAAAAGTTTGTGGATTTTAAAAAATAGTACAAAAAAATTTAAAAATAGTACAGTGTAAGGAGTTGTTTAGGATCTTTGTTATATGAGTGTTCCATTTTGTTCCCAAAGTTAGGTGCAGCATCATATGATGCATTGCTACAGATGAACTTACATGTTGGTAGGGTCACTTGTTTTATCAGACTGCATGGAATTTGTTGACACTGTGTTTGAGACTAAGGAAGCAATTGGTGAACATGTAGACATATCAACTAGTGACCTGACAGAAACACCAGGAGACCAAATTTTGCACTGCAGACTGCTGGATCTACAGTGTATCACCTGTGGGCTAAAGCTGCAGCACTCCTGGCTGAGGGCCCTGCAAGTCTGAGCTCTTTCACCAATACTATGGATGATGGATGATGGAGATGCAAGTTGTCTGCTCTCCTGCCCCCATTTCCTTTGTATGTGAAGAGACTGGAACATCTCTGGCCTGTGTGACACCAAAGGGAGTTCACCATCAAAGGACACATGTGGTCAGAAGTTATGACCTAAAAATTGAAGAGGAAGAGGTTTTGTGTATAAGTTTACTTTTTAATTCTTGTGAATGATGGTTGTTGGCTACGAAAACTGGTCATTGGACTAACATCTTGGAACATCTGAATGAATGTAATAAGAATATACTAATGCTCACTGAACCAATGTGTGGATTTCTAGTAAAACCTAACTTTGTAAATGTGAAAATAAGTGATTTAGTGGTGTTTGAGTCCTAAATAAAGTTAATGAAAACCAACAGAACAACATAATTGTGTAGTGTGTGCTATGGGAAAGTTCAGTGGGATGGGAAACCCAAGTGCCTTGTCTCCCTGAACAACAACATCTCTCCAGGAGATGAAGGCACTAAACTAAGAATCAGTTATTTCTGGGGCCAGGGATTTAGCTCATTGGTGCTGTCGCCTGCCTTGCAAGCACAAGGTCCTGAGTTTGATTCCCGGTACCAAAAAAAAAAAAAAAAAAAAAAAAAAAGAATCAGTTATTCCCTTCAAGTGGAATTGAAAAGATGGCACCATAGCCAGGCGTGGTGTCGCATGCCTGTAATTCCAGCACTTGGGAAGGGGAGGCAGGAGGATCACCATGAGTTCAAGGTCAGCTTGAACTACAGAATGAGTTCAAGGCCAGCCTGGACTACACAGCGAGACTCAAAAAACTGAAAGGAAAAAAAAAAAAAAGATGGCACCAGCTGACAGTAGTCAACAGTGAGACATTTCCACAGAGACAGGTGCATCATCTGCTGCATTTACTGCCATCAAAAACCACGTTTTCCTGAGTTTTTCTATCTTTTGATTCTCAGGGCTTGTCATTTGGATGTGGTCAATAAATGAGGAATGGAGAAAGGCCACCTTCAAGAATCCTGTCAAACATCTCATGAAGAATCTCCTGGCAGGAGAAGTTCAAAGCCAATATGGGCTACAGAGTGAATTCAAGGCCAGTCTAGAATATAGTGAGATCCTGGCTCAAAAAGCCAAAGAAAAGAAAAGAATTGTGTAGGAGCCTAGAGTGTTGATGTATAACTGTAATCCCAATTACTTGGGAAGCTGAAGCAAGAAGGTCTCAAAAAAGCGTTGAAGATGTATCTGAGTGCTAGCATGCCCAAGGCCTTGGGTTTAATCCCCAGCACTGCAAAAAAAGAAAGCCAGCCATGATGGCACACACTTATAATCCTAGCACTTGGGAGGCTGAGGCAGGAGTATCACCACGAGTTCGAGGCCAGCTTGGGCTACATAGTGAGTCAAGGCTAGCCTGAACTACATAGTGAGACCCTATCTCAAAACAAAAAACCCAAATAAAACAAAAAAGAAAGAATTGCCTGGATCTCTGATCTGTCATGAGTCATCCAATGTCAGTAGCCAAGTACTGTACAGTGGTATACACCTATAATCCCAGCACTGAGGGAATCTTAGGCAAGAGAAATGCATGTTAAAGTCCTGCCTGGGGAATTTAGCAAGATCCTATCTCAAAATTTAAAAAGGCAGGGGATATAGTTTAATCCAAAGGCCCTGGGTTCAGTCCCAAGTATGGGGTGGGGGAGAGCAGAATCCATTGTCAAAAACCAAACTTAACATTTCTCACCCAAAATGAGAATATTTTATTTGGAAGTTTACTTAAGACAATATTAATGTCTTTCCTAATACCATCTTTTTTGTTAAGAGTCCTATGCCACCCGCCCTGTCCACTTTCTCCCAGTGAAGCTGCTGGGCACTGCTCCCTCCCTCTCCCTTCCTGAGGTGCTGTGGGGACTCTGCTGTGCGAACTCAGTTTCTTTCCATGAATCTGCTGCCCACTCCCTCCCCAGACTGGCCAAAAGGATGGGCATGTCTTATACCCACTTCGTTCACTGTCTCTTAACTCTGGGGCTTTCCTGATGGTCTCAGGGATAGGGCAGGTCTGATGCAGCTGGAGATGTCCTGGTGTGCTCGGCCTGCCAGAGCTTGGCCCACAGCATTGTTTGGCACAGCCACTTAAGTCTGGTGCCAGCTTTTTTAAAAAAAAAATTTTTAATAACGGTTCCTCTAATGAACAGAGAGCCTCTGCTTCTGGGCCTTTGTACATGCTGTTTATAATCCCTCATGTCCCTCCCTGGAGACTTTTCCCTGAGGCCCCCACTGAAGCTGAGTTCTCTACTATGAGGCTTTGTAGTAAGACAACACTGTCTGCTGCTGGAGACTGTCAGCCCACGGCAGGAGTGCCTAATGCTACAGAATAAACAGCCCTATTTGGGCCTGTTTGTGCTACTGCCTGTGCTGTGGTGGTAGGGGATTCTCAAGGTAGGTTCCTTGATCTCCAGCATTCTCTCCGACTGTAGTCACATTTTCCTCTCACTTCCTCCTACTGTGTTTGGGACCATCTTGCAGTTGACATTAAGACACTGACACAGGCCAGGATTAGGCAAGGTCTGTTACTGACTGAGAACAGAAAATGTCCTGGCCGAAGAGGTGGAGTACAGAGCTGTATCTTCAACATTTGAGAGACCAGCTCAGCTGGTGGCCAACATCCTCTGGAGCTTGACCAGGCAGGATTCCCCTTCCTCTCCTGTTGGCCTTCAGTCAGGCTCGTCTCAAGGCCTGGCCTATGACAAGTATCCTGGCCACATCTCCCCATCCTGCATTAAACTGCTTTGTTTTATTGTCTTCTTAATTCATGTGAAACTTAAGTAACATGGACTTAAAGATTTGGGGTGGGGGATGGAATCCAAGGCCTAGTGGGAGCCAGGCAAGTTTCACTTCCAGCCCCACCTAATGATTTTGAAATGACTCTGGGGCATTCTCTACATTCACACTGTTGGGCAACCCCCACTTCTACTAGTTCTCCAATATTTTCCCCACCTCAGAAAGAAACCTTGTCCCTGTGACCCAGCTACCCCCTAATCCTCCCATGGTAGGCTCTCTGCAGGGTGGAAATGTGCACAACACAATGTGTCTGTTCCCCAGACCTGCCAGACTCTGCAGGAACAACTGCTGCTGGCCATGTCTAAGTGCACATTTCCAGGTAGCATGATTGTTTTTCATCTGCCACCTGTGCCACAGTGGAATGTGTTTACCTCCTTCAGTTTTATTCCAGCTGCCCTTTGGTTTTTTATTGGTATGAGTTATGATTTATTTAAACACAACTGGGCTGTGTCTCTCACTTGCTCCAAACCCTCTTCTTTTGTTTTTTTTTTTTTTTGGTTTTTTGAGACAGGGTCTCAGTAGTTAAGGCTAGCTTTGAACTCTGTGTAGCCCAGGCTGGCCTCAAACTTGTGATCCTCCTGCCTCAGCATCCTGAGTGCTGGGATCACAGGCCTGTGCCACTACACCCTGCCCTCTTCACCTTTGAAACCTAATTTATAGCCAGGTATAGTGGTATATACCTGCAGTTCCATGACTCAGGAGACTGAGCCAGGAGAATTGTGAGTTCAAGGCCAGCCTGGGATACATAGCAAGTTTGAGGCCAGCTTAGAACAGAAAGAAACTGTATATCCAAAAAAAAAAAAAAAAAAGACCTAATTAAAGCTAGGTGTGGTGGCACATACCTATAATCCCAACACTCTGGGAGCCTGAGGCAGGAAAACTGCAAGTTTGAGCCCAGCTTGGGCAATTTAGGAACTTAGAATTTGTCTCAAAATTAAAAAAAAAAAAAAAAAAAAAGGCTGAGGATGTAGATCAGTTTGAAGGCCCTAGGTTCAATGCACAGTACAGAGAGCAAAAAAAAACTAAGACCATCTCTTCCCAAGACACCCTAGTCCCCCATTTTTCTTTGTGCCACCCTGCATCTAGTAACCACAGGTTTCTCCAGCTTAGTGTTTGCTCCCCTGGGAGGCTCCCAGCTCAGTGAAGGTAGGGGCTCACTCCTCTTTGCATTCCCAGAGCCTCACCAGTTTCTAGCACATAGATGCTCAGTAAGAACCAAATGAATGGATCAAGGTCTGAGGCAGACAGGACTGGAATTGTGAATCCTGACTGTTGGAGTGTAAAGGTGATACTGGGCTTCCAGATGTGACCCCTAGGGGCAGACATGGGATCATGGACAGATGGGGCCCCTTTCTGGTTATCTACACTTTCTGAAAATCTGCTCCCAAGACCAAACTGCACGCAGGCATTGGTTTATAAGTCACCTGGATTCAGAGAGCTGCACACTGACCCCGGTGGCCAGTGCCAGCCCCTGGCTCAAAGAGTAAGAACCAATCAGGCCCTCTTGGCAACCTCCAAAGGTTGGAGTCAGCAAGAAGGGGGAATTGCCCCATCCCTACGATCATCCGATCATCCTAGTCAGTCTTTTCTACCTCTTAACCCCTTCAATGCTTGACTTGGGCTGGAGCAGCATGGGGTTTTACAGTTCATTTGCAGCCGCTAAATGTGCCTATAGAGCACCTTTGTGCAGGGTGACAGTAGTGGTATTGGGTTCTACTTATACATTATATTTGTAAGATATTTTTATTTTTCACAGATCCTTGTATTATGTCATAACCTTTAACTTTTTGGTGCTAGGATTGAACCCAGGACCTCTTGCATGCTAATTACTCTACTACTGAGTGACACATCTCTAGCTCCAGCCTGTGGGGTTTTTTTTCTTCTTTCTTTTTTTTAAGATAATAAAATAGTTTTTTCTGCTGGGCATGGTGGCACATACCTGTAATTCCAGCACTTGGAAGGCTAAAGCAGGAGGATCACAATGAGTTCAAGGCCAGCCTAAACTACATAGCAAGACCTTGTCCCAAAAAAGCCAAAAAGGAAAAAAAAGAGAAATATTTTCTCCCTGGGTAAATATAAATGATCATGGCCTGGGAACATGGTTTCAAGTTTCCCTGAGTGACATGTTCCTAACATTTTAAATTTATTTAGTTACTTTTTTTTTTTGATACTGGGGATTGAACTCGGGTCCTTGCTTGTGCAGCAGGCAGCGAAACCACTGAGCTAAATCCCCGGCCCATAGTTACTTTTTTTTTAGAAAAGGTGTCACTGTGTAGTCCAGGCTAGCCTCCTCACAATCCTCCTGCCTCAGGCTCCTAAGTCCTGGGGTTACAGGCATATACCACCACAACCAGCTCTCCCCAAGATTTCATCTTGCCCTTAGTCATGCCTTATCTCCCCAAATAGTGCAATTATGCTCTTGTTCCATTTCCTCACAGCAGTGCCTGGTCCACATATGGCTTTAGCTAGCTAAGGTGAGATAGTAGGGTGTTCTCTCGGCGTTGTCTTCTCACAGCAACTTGGGAGAATGGGGCTGTCTGCAGAGACACATGCTCTGATGTTTTTGACATGGTTGCTGGGGCTGTCTGCTGGTTCCCCCTTACAGTATTTAGTGTAGTTTTCTTTTTTGGAATAAATCCATCTTTCCAACTGTTTGAGGCCATTTGGGACTTTATTCCTTATCTCTTTACCTCCTTTCCTGGGGTCTATGTGAAATGGCATGGGCTCTCCTCCATCTCTTCATTCTTCTCCCCATATGGTGTCTGAGTCGCATTTCCAAAGCTTCTCCAACTGGTGCCTGGAAATCCCCTCCTGTTCCAGCAATGATAGTGACAGGCAGGCTTGTGATCTGTGATTTCATGTAGGGGGAGTAGTGGTGAGGGAAAAGGCAGAGCTATGCCCCAAACCCACCTGAGTCCATTTCACCCTAGGGCCCTGTCTAGTACCCAGGAGACCAAGAGGTAGAGAAGGTGACATGGGCCTGTCCTGGCTTCTTCACTAGTTGGCAGATGTTGGTTGAGCTCCCTGAAGAGGCAGGCCCAGGTCCTGGAGTTGAGTTTCATTTCCACCACTGCTAGCCACTGACCTGGGCAAGGGTCTTTACATCCTGGGCCTGTTTCTTTGCCTGCAAAATGAGAACAATAGGGACAACTAGCTATGATGATAGCTAGCTCACTAGCTATACTCACTATAGGGTGCTCACTATAGGGCCTAGCATACCTCAGAGCTCAGCAATATCAGCTGCATAGGCTGGGTCACCCTACAGGGTTCCCCAATGCTGATGCAGAAAGAGGCAAGAAACCCTCAGTGGGGGAGGCTGAGGGGGTGGTGAGGGCAAGAGGGTACCATGGGAGGCTGAAGGAAGTGCCCAAGGAAGAGGAAGGAAGGGAAGGAAGACAAGGCAGGAGGATTTCTTGGCTGGGATAAGATGTGATGAAGGATCATAGGTAGAAAGTGATTAAAAAGGTCCTGTGGTTGGGTATGGTGGCCTGTAATCCCAGCACTCTGGAGGGTGAGGCAGGAGGATTGCCTTGAGTTCACGGCCAGCCTGAACTACACAGCAAGATCCTGTCTCCAAAAAGCTGGGGGGGGGGGCTGTGGCTTCAAGATGAAGAATAGGTTGATTGGGGCCAGGGTAAGACTAGGTAGGCAGGCCTGGTTAGACGTGAAGAAGACCCAGGCCAGAAGCAAGACGCAGCTGCAATTATGGGGTGGGAGCAGAGCTGAGAGCTGGGAGTGAGTGAACATGAGTAGAGAGAAAGGGTCAGCAATGTGCATTCCCAGCCAGGTGCTGGGGGTGAGTCTCATTGGTCTGCAGTCTCAGCAGTTCCCCTAGAGACCCACAGCCTGACCTCACACTAGAATTAGGCAGAAAACAGAAGGATAGTGAGAAGCCAGTGAACACAGTTGTCCTGCTGATCACCCTGGTGTCGTCTTGTTACCTCCAACACACTGGGTTAGGTGCACTTTACCAGCTCCTGTGCCAGCCAGAGTTCCCTAAGGGTGGACTGTACTGCCCTTCCCTTCCCTTCCTTGGTCTAGGTTTTCCCCCTGCATGTTGCTTCCCCAGTCCCCCAGCCAGGGCCATCTCCATAGTTTGGGCTACCTGGCCACTTGAAGAGTGGTCAGGACTGGAAAACTGCAGGCAAGGAACAAAAGTGCAAGATGGAGGATAAAGCCTCAGCAAAGACAGGATCATTCAGGGGAAGGGGAGAGCCCAAAGAATCCCTGGGAACACTGGGGTCCCTGCAGTGAAGCTGAGGCTACAGGGCCTGGGGCTGTCCTTGTTCCTCCAGGAAGAATGAGGATGGCAGAGCTATAGGAAGTGAGCAGGGGAGAGGGGAGGAGAAGCAGGTGGCCTGGGTAGCGGCACAAAGGCCCACTCAGAAGGCCTGATCACTGTCACTCTGCTCGGAGAAATGGTAGTCACTGTGACCTTGGCAAGAGCAAGGAGCTTTGGAGGGAAAAGAAGTGAAGAGGTGGAGATAGTGAAGATTCCTCTTTTCAGGGTCACTGATTTAGCTCAGTGGTTCCGCTGCCTGCCTGGAAAGGGAAAGGTCTTGAGTTCGATCCCCAGTATCAAAAGAAAAAAAAAAAAGATTCCTCTTTTCAAAAACTAGAGAGGTGAGAAAGAGGGAGATGGAGGAATAGTTTCTAAGTGTTCTCTGTATGTGGCCTCCTCTACTTTGAAATAAAACAGACTTAGGTATTTTGGTGGGCAAAAAGTTCAGAGGGTGGCAGATCTGGTCTAGCAAGGGGTAAGAGCCCCAGGGAGGTTCCTGTTGTGGAAGGTGAGGTTGAGAACTCAGTAAGAGGGCTAAAAGGAAAGATGACCCTATTGCTTACATGGAGAAGTTGGTGAGCAGGCACACTTAAGAGAATTATCTGATCCTTCGAGGTGGGTTTGGGGGTCAAGGGAGACCTAGGCTGGGTGACAGTGAAGCAGGGAGGAGATGAAAAGGGCAGCAGACAGCCAGAGCTGGAGAGTGGAGATGGGGCAGCCAGTTGGGGTTCCCAGACAGTCAAATTCAAGGCAGGACCAGCCTCAGGTCAGGCTCCCTGAGAGGCTGGGGGAACCATTCTCCACCGTCGCTGCTCCTGTAGGTGTGGATTTTGCATGAGGCATTAGTAAGACAGGCAGGAGATCTTTGACTCTAGAATATTCAGAAATCTAGGGGACCCTTGACAGTTGGGAACATCGACAGGGATTCAAACCAGTCATGTCTACATCTTGAGGAAAACAGACACCCTCAACTGACGTCTGGGGCGGTGAGACAAGGAAGGGTACAGATGAGGGTCTCCTTTTTCTGGGAACCAAGGGATGAAGTCACCAAATGCTGGCCAGAAGACAGTGGTTCTTAGTCTAGAAGAGCCTAGGGATAGGGTGAAGGGATGAACCCGAAAACACAGGAGGGGGCAGGTAGAGGCCAGGACCTCACTGGAGGGATGAGTGTTGTTCCCGGGAACGGAGTAGAGGAGGCCAGCGCCCCGCACTTGGGATTTCTCACCCTTGAGCTCGACTGCTCGGGGAGACTGTGGTTCGGCGGCTGGAGTAATGTGGGCTTGCCTTAACGTGAGAACCCCGGCCCAGTCAGGAAGGCCTGGGGTTCCACTCACAGAGCGCAAAGAAAATTGCCACTCAGAATCTAACGCTTGCTGGCGCCGCGCAGCCGCAAAGGAGGCGGGGCACTTGTGGACCCGCCCCATATGCTAATAAGGCATTCCACCTCCCCGCCCCGGCCCGGGCCCCGGACGGGCCCAACCCCTAGGTGGCTGAGAGGCCAGCGGCACCGGGTAGCGCCTCCGCCGATGCTGAGTTGAGGTGGAACAGCAGGATCCTGCCTGGAGGCTGGCAGCAAAAACCAGAGGCCGTCGGCTGGTTGCCTGGTGTCCGGGACCGTGGCTCTCTCACCTGCGCGAAGTGGTACAGTCTGCAGGGGCGGGGTCTGAGTCATGTGACGCGGTCGCGGCCGCCATTTTGCTCTGCGGTTCTGGTATTTAGAGTGCAGCGGCAGATTGGCCGGGTAGCCTTATCCTTCATCGCCTCCTACCTGTGCGCTCACCCGCCTTCCTGCCCGCTCTCCTCGTCCCGCATCCGTCTGCCTCGCTTGCCCCTGCCTCGCCCGCAGACATGTCTGAGGCCAAAAGCAGCCCTGAGTATGCTTCGTTTTTCGCCGTGATAGGCGCCTCGGTCGCCATGATCTTTAGCGGTGAGCGCCGTTGCAGGCTGGGGCCAGGCCAGGGTGGGGGGCGCCGGGGCGCCGAGGTTTCTTACCCGCAGCTTGCGGGGGGGGCTGTGTGTGACGTCACTGTGACGTGATCTCCCGCTTTCAGGGGTGCTCGGCCTCACGCAACTGCAGGAGGGGGCTGATCTTTCGGGCTTCGGGGGCCGTCATGGGTTCAGGGCGTGCAGGCTCAGGTCGAGGGGATCCCCAGCGTCCTGGCCAGCCGCCCTGCCAGCGGGTACGCATCGGTGAGGGGGTGGGGCGGCAGCATTGCTGCCATTTTAGCCCTGGGAGGCGAGAGGAAGGCTGGGGTGGGGGCGCGAGGGGAGGTGCGCTGTCCTGCGCCTGCTCCGCACCCGGCTTTCTGCGTGACATCACACCTAGAAGGGCTCCAGTTCGTGGGCGGCGGCGGGCTGGGGTCGGGAGCGTCTGGGAGGGGAGTCCTTGGTCTCCTGGCCTGTATGAACCCGTCCACACCAAGGTCTGCAGCCCTGGTTCTTGTGACAGCCGGGCTAGGGGGATTAGATAGGCTATACCCTGAGACAGATGCTTCCAGTTTGGGCTCGTCGCAGTTTCCCAATAGTCCAGTCGGCTCTGTGGGCTGATTGGGAAAGCTGGGCTGAAGGGTGGTTTCTCGGAGCCCGCAGGAACCCAGGGGCGGCAGTGAGAGCTTACGGAAATGAGGAGGCGGCCGTGGGGTGGGGTAGTGTCTGGGAGACAGCACTTTTGTGGACATTTGCTGAGGGTCTTTGCTTTGAAGTGGGAAGGAAGAGAGAATGAGGTGTCAGCGTTTGTAGGATTGGGTTTTTGTTCTTTAGGAGAGTCCAATTTTGGCCTTACTGAATGAATGAGTGAATGAATGACCTTCCTTCTCTTTAGGGGACTCGAATCGGGAGAGGCTGCCCTGGGGTGGAGAAGGGACCAAACAGGGTTCTTAATGGCACCTACTTTTAAGGTTGGGTAACAGTAGACCTAGAGTGTCAAATTTATTGAAAGGAGGTTGAGCCAGACCCAGGAACGTGGGACTGAGGGAGGCAAGTCCTGTGTACTGGTCTGGCCTGGTCTAGGCCTCCTTAGGTAGGTCTGTTTTTTTCCTTAAGTGGCCCCGCCCTGCCCCACCCTACCTGGTGGACTGGGGAAGCTCCCTATGTAGGTAGGTATGCTGAGGGTTTGAACTCTAAACAATCTCTGCTGACTGTAAATACCTGTGGGGTGGGGGCTTAGAGGCCCTGCTCTTTTGGGGGCCTCCCTCTGCCTGGGCTTGTCTGTTAGTCACGGGCTGCTGAGTGAGCTCTGCCCTTCCCCATTCCCTTTGAGTAAGGGGTCATTTGTGGTGGGAGATGTGGGCTAGACTTCTCCTTCTTTCCTTGGCCACACCTGCTCTTCCCACTTCCCTTGGGCTTCTCTTAAACAAGTTGTCATGTGCCCATTTTTTGCTATTTTCTGGAAGAATGCCTCCAGAAGTTTGGAATCTGACCACTTGGGTGGTTTCTGTTTGTGACTGACAGCTTTCATTCATTCAACAAATCTTGATTGCATAGTTAGTATGTGGCAGGTATTGGGGGGGACATAAGTTAACCATACAAGATCCCTGCCCACATGAAACTTGCATTGTGGCTGTCAGGGTGCATCCGGCAGCCCTTTCTCTGCACTCAGCTCCCTGTCCCCTCTCTATCAAGAACTTTCATATGGCTAGACACCATGGCATGTTACTGTAATCCCAGCTACTTGGGAGGCTAAGGCAGAAAGATGGGAAGTTGGAGGCCAGCCTGATAAAATTACCAAGATCTTGTCTCAAAAAATAAAATAGGTTGGGGGTGTAGCTCAGAGGTAGAATGCCAAGTGGGTTCAATCCCCAGTGCTGCAAAAAACCCCCCAAAAAACCCAAAACAAAACAAAAAACCTGCATGTGCTTTCTGAACCTGCTAAGCAGGTGTCTGCACACCAAGAGCAGGGTCTTGCTGGCCTGGACCTTTCCTACTTGGTCCAGGCTCCTGGGGATTGGAGCCTACCCACACTTTTTGGCCCTTAGGCAGCATCTGTCTGTGTACCCTAAGCCCCACTCCTGCTCTCCATATCCGGCTTAACACAGCCTTACTAACCTCTGGCTTGGCCAGTTGAATCACCTTCTGACTTCATTTCTGCCCTCTAAGTGTGCTCTTTTCCCCCAAGACATGTCTTCATCTTTGCTACCAGAACAAGGCCTTCTGTTCTTGGCGATGTCTGGTTGTTGCTGAACTAACTCCAAGTTATGTTCTTGACCCAAGTTCACACTTGCTAATCTTTAAACCAAATGATGTCCACACATATTTCAGGCACCCTAGACCCCCATCTCACATTCTAGCTTCCTCTTTTCTCATATGACAAACATCCTGTTGATTCTTTCTTCATCATGTCTTCCGTGAAGCCCTTAGTTGCTCCTTTTCCATATTTTCTGTGACTTCCTGATTTGGTGCTTATGTTCCTGGAACTGCCCCCGACTCTACTCTCTGCTCCACTGACTCTGGCATTGTTGGCAGTTCTGTCTTCTGTAGTCCTACCAACTTGGTTCCCTGGGCCCCTCTGCTGACCAGGCCTGGTTTTATCTCCCTTGCTCTGGCTACAGGTGGTCAGCCCAGTTTCTTACATTCAGTCTTCATGTTGCCCTGCCCACTCCCTAAGCACATGATCTCCATGCTGCCTTTTTTTTTTTTTTTTGTACTAAGGATCAAACTCAGGTCCTTCCACTTGCGAGGCAGGCAGCAGAACCACTGAGCTAAATCCCCGGCCCATCCATGCTGCCTTCTGAGGAAGGGCCCAGCGTACTTCCTGCCTCTTACAGAGTCTTACTACCTGGGGTGCCAAGTTTTCTGTGTTTTAAATTCCCCTTCCCCTGTGCTAGGAGTCAGCCTATGCTTTCCTTGTGGATGACATGTCCCAACAGTGTGAGTCCTGGGGTCCTGGCCTCTTGAAAATACATGATCCAGGCTGACATAGAGCTAGGCCTGCAGAGGGAACCCAGAATTACACCCTAACCAGTAGAGTTCCAGAAATGGCCTCTTGAGCCCAGGTGCTGGGAGTTTGGGCCTGGCAGTGTTTGGGCACCTCGGTGCTGAGGAGGAGGCATTATGGCCTTCTGCCCCAGCCCCTGCTTCCTCCTCCTAGTTACCACTTGTCCAGTATTTTGGAGTGTCTAATGTGCTGTCCAGGATCCTTGCTCTGTGCTTTGTCTTCTTGTGTCTCCTGCTCACCCCACTAGCTCAGTGCCATCTGGTCTATGATCCTTTCCTGGGGCCTTTCACCCCCCCTCCCCCAAACTCCTGGAAATGTTACTGTGTTGGGTTACTGTCCTGTCTTCTTGCTGGCCTTTGAGTCCTGGGAAGGCAGAGCCCCTCTGACCTCATCTCTGCTCAGTGCTGAGCATAGAGTAGGCATATTTTTGTCTCAAAGACATCCCCAGCTGGGATTGTCCAAGTCCCTTCTACCTCTGACCTGTGTTGTCTTCTGTGGGTCAAGCTAGTTACTGCTGTCCCCAAAGTGACCATGGTATGGGTGCCCTGGAAAGACAGGGTAGGGGCTGCAGTGCAACCTACTCAAATGGCCCAGTAGGGCACTGATCCTGAAAGGCAGGTGGTAGAAATCAGAACTGCACTGCTGGGTGTGGTGGTGAATCCTTGTAATCCCAGCACTCCGGAGACTGAGGCAGCAGGATTGCCGTAGTCTGAGGCCAGCCTAGGCTACATAGTGAGTTCAAGGTCAGCCAGAACTACATAGCAGGACCCTGCAGTCAGTCATCTTTCTTATACCGTTTCCTCATTGGCTCACTTTTGCACCTCCCTCCCTGGTTATTTAGGGAGGATCCTATAATCTTTCAAGGTTTCAGGGCCCTGCTATATGGCTGAGGATATAGAGAGCTGCCCTTTATGACAAAGTACAGCCCTCCTAGAGGCAGCCATTTTAGGACTGGGTGTAGAGGGAAGTTGGGTGGGCTGGATGTTGAATCTGGAAACTCTGACCTGGAGAACAGGAATTGCCAGATCAGTTGCTGAGGTTACACACACCCTGTGGCAGGGCCTGTACCCCACATGCAGTGGCAATTCCAGCTTCTTGTCTCCCTGAGGTACACATGCTTTTTCAGGCCGTTCCTGACTAGAAGTACTGGAGACTTCAGGTGGGACAGAAAGTGCCTAGAATCTCATGCAAGACTTGGGGTCCTAGTGGCCTAGTCCTATATGACTGGCCTGCTTGATGTCACAGGCAGCAGGCTGGGGGAGTGCTAGGGAGCCGGGTTGAGTTTCATAGCAGAACAGGAGCCCCAGACAACAAAGGGCACCTCAGGAGGGAGTGTGGGATGTAGGGGTGCAGTGAGAGGACTGGAGAAATGGCTAGAGCTGTGGCTGTTCCTCCTGCAGGGCTTCTCTTGGTGTCTTCTCCACATGTGGTAACTTGGGGATCCCTCACAGCTGTGCCAGAGCTCCCCCAGGGTCCTGTCTGAGCAGTCAGTGCTATTTTGTGCTGACTTCAACTCCCTCCCACAGCCCTGGGTGCTGCCTATGGTACAGCCAAGAGTGGCACCGGCATCGCAGCCATGTCTGTCATGCGACCAGAGCAGATCATGAGGTCCATCATCCCAGTGGTTATGGCTGGCATCATCGCCATCTACGGCCTGGTGGTGGCAGTCCTTATCGCCAACTCCCTGAATGAAGACATCACTCTCTACAGGTGAGCATGGCATGCCCTTCTGGGTGCTGTCTTTCCTGGCTGGCAGGCTGCTAATAGCCCTGTGTCTCTTCTCTTCCCCAGGAGTTTCCTTCAGCTGGGTGCAGGCCTGAGTGTGGGCCTCAGTGGCCTGGCAGCTGGCTTTGCCATTGGCATTGTGGGGGATGCCGGCGTTCGAGGCACTGCCCAGCAGCCCCGACTGTTTGTGGGCATGATCCTGATCCTCATCTTCGCTGAGGTGCTCGGCCTCTATGGTCTCATTGTGGCCCTCATCCTCTCCACAAAGTAGCCCATCTCAAGCCTACCAGCCACAGAATACTATGTAAAGACCGCCCCCTCATTCCAGAACGAACAGCCTGACACACACCCACGGGCCACCACCCCCTCCGTAGTTGGTCTTGTAAATGCGCAGTGTCCTAGTGCCCATCGTCTGTTGCCCTGCCTGCCCCTTCCACCCCGTGCTGTGGACACCTGGGCCCACTCATCACCCATCCAGGGTCCAGATCAGTGAGGATGCCAGCGTCTGCCCCCCCACCCCATCATCCTAGAGTGCTCTGTGTATAAGGATGAATTAGAGTTGTCATTTTTCTCTTCACTGGATGTTTTATTTATAAAGATTTGACCTGTTCATACTTATGTGGAGCAGCCCTGTCTCCTATCTATATAGTAACCTTCAGGTAGAGTATTACCTTGGGATTCCCAGCGCTGAGACCGAGGATGGACCCACCTTCCCTCCGCCTTCGGACTGCGGGGCTTGGAGGGCAGAGTGCCAGCCCCGCCAGGCCCTGGCGCCATGCTGTGTCCAATAAAGTTCTTGGATGTAACCAGAGCCTGTGTCCTAGTGCTTGTGGGGGCGGGGCGGGGCGGGGCGGGGCAGTCGGATAGACCGGCCCTTCAGCTGCGGCGCAGCCCTGCTCTCCGCGCATTGATCACGTGGGCTGCAGAATCACGTGGCATTGCAGTCACATGGCGCCCACCTCCATCCGCTGATGATCACGTGCTGGGGCTGTTTCCTGAACGCCGCGGATCCGGCGTTGCCTGCTGGTTTGGGCGGCTCACGATGCGTGGTGGGCAGGGTGCAGAGCGGGCAGCGGTGCTCCAGTTCACCAACTGCCGCATCCTGCGCGGTGGCACGCTGCTCAGGTGCGGGGTCGTGGGGCGGGGGGCGGGGGGCGGGGCGGTGGTCGGGCAGGCTTGCTGAGTGCCTGCTGCTCCGTTCCGTCTGCAGGGAGGACTTGTGGGTGCGTGGGGGTCGTGTCCTGGACCCTGAAAAGCTGTTCTTTGAGGAGCGGCGCGTGGCGGATGAGCAACGGGACTGCGGGGGCTGCATCTTGGCCCCGGGCTTTATCGACGTGCAGATGAACGGTGCGGCCCGGCTGGGCCAGGGGACCCAGGGAAAGAGCTGTGAGCACCGTATGACCCCTTCTTTTCTGTGGCCACAGGTGGATTTGGTGTTGACTTCTCCAGGGCCACGGAAGACGTCGGTTCGGGTGTCGCCCTGGTGGCCCAGAGGATCCTGTCTCATGGTGTCACCTCCTTCTGCCCCACCCTGGTCACTTCCCCACCAGAGGTTTATCACAAGGTGAGGTTAGGCTCCTGTTCTCAGGCAAAGAGGGCCCCAGGTGCAGCTAGCCCCTTAACTTTCATGCCCTTCCCTTCACAGCACGCTCCCTGGTATGGGAGTTCCTCCCTCCAGAGTGGGAGGCACACCCACCTGCCACAGGCCCCGCCTACCCCTACTGGCCATCTCCTGGCTTCCTGGACCAGGGTCCATGGGGACTCTTGATTGCCATAACCATTGTCTTTGGTGAGGCTCTTCCTAGCCAGTCTGTGATGTATAACTCAGTTAAACACACCTTCTACAAAGACGTGCTTCCCTAGTTCTTAAGGTACTGTCCTGAATCCCTACCCTTCTCCCTTCTTGGTTAGAAAGAATTCTCTTATTCTTGTGTGGTTTTCCTTCTAGTTTTAACTTAAGCTTATTCTCCCTGCATGTATGTTATCTTTTACAGAATCATTTAATGTAAATTGCATGCATCATGCATCTTTATTTCATAATACTTAACTTTTTAAAAAAAAATTGGATATTCTGTTAGGTAACCACAATACCGTTGTTGAGATCAGGAATTTAGTGCTGTTAGCCCTACTGAAATGGATCAGGTCTATTCCTGTTTTTACAATTGTCCCAGGTGGTTTTCCCTCCAATATGGGATCCACTTCAGGATCAGAGAATGTGTGACTACCCTTGGGTCCCTTTCTGGATGTGTGGACACAGAATCAGAGCAGGGAACTATGAGGGTCTTGTGTTTGGTGCTCCCTGGGCTTGGTTCTGGCCTGCTGACTTGTCAGGTGAAAGACTCAGAACAACCTTACTTCTTTTTGAGCCACAGTTTCCCAGAACCTAAAGTGAGAATGATCAGTCTCAAATCTCTTACCGTGATTGAGTGCTCTGCCTGACTTGGTGCATATTAAGCACTGAGTAAATATCAGCTAGGAATGTCTTTCTAGAAATATCCCACAACTCTTTCACAGCAAGTGTCAAAAACCAAACTCACCTTTCCACTGCAAACAGATACCTGATTCTCTTAGCTGCCTTTCCAGGCTCTGAGTCCTGCCAGCAAGTCCCCTGCCTCCACCCCCATGATATTCCCTTCCTACCTGAGGAGCCTCTTCTCTCTCACTAGGCACATTCCAGCAGCTTCAAGTGTCCTTTCTTTTGCTCCCAATCTCTGCCTGGAAGGCTTTGTTCTCCTGATAGTTAGCTGGTCCCATGCCGCCCATTGCCTCTTCCTCTTTGTCTTGCTTCAGCGGCAAGTCTGCCCAGTATGATGCAGATAGCTGCCTTTTCTTCTTCCTTGAAGGAGGACTCTGGATGAATAGTGCTTGCATTTTTTTCCTGGCTCCCACTGCAGTCCAGTACCTTATAGACTGAACAAAGCTTTCTAGAATAAAGGCCTTGAAGGCAGAGTGCAAACTGTTGATGGTAGAGATTGTGGGGGGCTGTGGATATGAAAGTGCATTATCAGTGTTATCTTAAAAACCAGAGGGGGCCAGGGATTTAGCTCAGTGACACTGTGCCTGCCTTGTAAGCACAAGGTCCTGAGTTTGATCCCTGGTATTGGGGGAAAACCCCAAAAAACAAAACCAGAGGACCCTTCCCCACTGGAACCCTTCTTCCTCCAGGGTCCCTTCACACTGGGTGGAAATGAATTGCCACTTTGCCAGAAGTTACCCAGGTCTTTTGTTGTTAAGCTCATTGATAACCATCTCCTCTTTTTGGGGGGTCTCGTTTAGCCCTGCCCTTTGCTATCCTTTCAAGAGACAAATCTGATCATTTTGTTCCCTGCTTCAAGATGGTTATCTGCTGAGTTGAGGTTAGACACCTCCTCAGGGTGTCATCCTATCCATTGTCTCTGGCCTCACCCACCCTCCCTCTACACTTTGGACTTTTCACTTTTCCAGATGCTTACCTGCATTCTTTGTTCTCTACTTAGTGCTCCCTTACATTTCTTTTCAAAACTCCATTCTAGGAAAATTCGGCCTTGTTATTATTTTTTTAACCTACAGTGAAATTTATGTCCACATAGTTTGTTGGGAAAAACAGAAGACCCCCAACCAGTTCTCATCCTAGGCTTCATTGCTTTGAACTCAGCTCTTCCTTTTGGAATTCACCCATTTATCTCTAACAAGTATGCTGGTTATCCTACTTGGTTTTTTTTTTGGTTTAGGGCAGTATCTATTGCTTCCCATTGGCAATGATGAGGATGAGGATTAGCCTTCTCTCATCTACTTCCATTACCTTGTCCTTACCAAATAGTTACTAGTAACTTTGATAACATCTGTATTGCTTAGTCATTGGAGCTGTAAGAAAGAGTCCCCAGATCAGTTATATTTTCTCATCTGCCAATTCTGCTTTCCTTGAAGTTAATATTCTTTGCTTGTTTTGATTTTTCTAGCTACTAAATCACCTGGAGGCTTCCTGCTAGTTGTCCTAGTTGTCTCCTTCTCAGGCAATTTTTTTTTTCATTTTGTTTTTTTGAGGCAGAGTCTGGCAATGTAGTTCAGGCTGGTCTTGAACTCACCATGTAGCCCAGGCTGGCTTTGAACTTGCTGCAGTCCTCCTGCCTCAGCCTCTCAAGCTCTCAGGCAATTTAGATGCAGCACAGACTGCATCAGTTTTGTCTTCCTGGTCTCCCCAGCACTAGTTATTGCTTCACCAGAGTCCTGCTGTCCTGGGATATCCTGTTCTCTCACCTGGGACTGGGGTTGGTGAGGGGGTGGGTGTTTCCTGTCCTTTACTGCTGGGTTTCTCGTGTCCTGGATCCTGTGTCTTACTCTTAGCTGGTTTATACCTTTGTTTTGGTGGAGCACATCCTTTAGTAACTTCCAGTGAAGAGTCATGGGAGGGTAAATTTTTGAGATTGCAAAGTCTGAAAATAACTATTCTGTTGATCCCAGGCTGGGTTAAGAGTTCTAGGTGAGATGTCATTTTTTCCCCTAATTTTTTGTGTGTCTACAACCCATGGCTTTGTGCTTGCTAAGTTTGTATTCTACCACTGAAAATGAAATACATTCCCAGCCCAAGACTCCTGGGCTCCACCCACCTACACTTTAACCTATTTTCTTTCTGAAACAGGATTTTGCTATGTTATGCCGGCTGGCCTTGAACTTCTGGGCTCACACCATCTCAAGTGGCTGGGACTACTACTGTGCCTGGCTTCTCCCCTGAATGTTAAAGGCAATGCTGAGATTGTCTTTGAAGTTCCAGGGTAACTGCTCAGAATCAGAAGCCATTTGATCCCTGATCCTCTGTGGGTGATTGATTTTTCTCTCTGGGAGCTTGCAGGATCTATTCTCTCTCCCTGGATCTGAGGTCTCAGAGGGACAAGCTGTGAGGATGAGGGGTCTTGACTTTCCTGCTGCTTGTAGAGCAGCCCTGTTAAGCAGGAAGCTCTGCTTTGGAATTTTACTTTTTTTGAATTATTTCCTTGGTGACTTTTCTCCTGTTTCTGTATCATTTTATGGGAGTCCCACTAGTCCACTGTTGGGTGTCCTGGGCACACTCATTTTTTTCCTCCTCCTCCTCTTCTTGTTTTGATTTTACTTTCTAGACATTTCCTCAGCTTTTATCTTCCAGTTCTTTTGGGTTTCTTGCTTTGGTGCTTGTATGTTTTTTGTTTTGAAGAGCTTGTTTTATTGCCCCTTGAATGTTTCTTCTTTCTAATATTCTATTCTTGCATCATGGATCTAAGACCTCTCATTACCCTGAGAGTATTAATGATGACTCTTTGCTATGTACTCTGCTTTCTGCATCGGCTTCTCCCTGCTCAATCTTCTCGTGGGCAGTTTCCTTGTGTGCTGCCTGGGTGACTCTGCTCTGTTTGAGGGCTGGCACCGACAGGGTACTGAGTGCATCCAGCCTTAGAGTCAGGGTGGTTCTTGGTGGACACCTATAGGTCAGGATCCCTGGGTCCTGAGTCTGAGAGTTGTCAGGATCTCTAGGTCCTTCCTTGGTAAATCTTACTGTTCTGCTCCAAAGGAACAGGCCTGGCTGGTTACCTGATGAGAGCCTTAAAGACATATACTTTAACTTAATTACCTGGTTTTCTATTGTGCTTTGACCTACCCCTTTCCTAGAGGCTTTTTTTTTTTTGGTACCGGGGGTCAAACTTGGGTCCTGGCGCCCACAAGCGGTGAAACCAGTAAGCTAAATCCCTGGCCCCCTAGAGGCTTTCTTTTGTCTGGGCATTCTTGAGACAGGAGTTCCAGGGACCCAGCTGCACTCTAGTGAAGTTCCTTCATCAGTTCCCTTCCCCCAACCCCTAAGCCCATTTCTTCCAGTGCTAGGGGCTGAGACCTGAGCCAGTGGGGTACTTTCTTACCTCATGGGTCTCCCCAGATCTGTTCAATATCTGTGTGTCTAGCTCCCAGAGTCTGACTGCCCCTCATTCATTCTCTTTGTTATGTTGGGTTTAAGGTCTTAAAAGCCTCTCATTTTTGTTTGGGGTAGGGAGTTCCAGGGGAGGGATAGCCAGACCACCATCCTTACCCAGGTACTCTTCCAGGACGGCAGACTCTAGGAAGCCCTTGTGGCTCTGGTCATGCTGAAGGTGTCTTTGGCTGGGTTACCTGGCCCTTTCTTGAGACTGTGAGCCTGTCTCTCCTTCCCAGTGCTGTGAACTTCACGATCACAGTGTGGCTAGACTATGGTTGCTGAGTCCTGTTGCCTCCTGCACTGAGCGCTCCAGCTTCCAGTCCCTGCTTCTACCCTGCTGTTCTTGTGGACCCTGCCCAGCAGCTAAAGGAGGACAGGGTCATTCTTTGGGGGTCCCCCACTGCATTTCAACTTCTGCTGGGGACAGGCAACCCTGAGGCCAGGGGAGGTTAGAGCTGCTCTGGGTACCCACACTCCTGCCTGTATGACCTGGGAATTTTGTCTTGTCCTGGTCCTCAGGGCCTCAGGGTAGGTCACTCCATGTCCGTTTCTGTAATTTCTTCCTGCTCGTGACCCCCATGGGGTGGGGGCCATTGGCCATTTTCTAACTCCTAATGAGACTGCCAGCTGGGCTAGGCCAGGACCCTGACCTCTGACCTGGAATTTCTGACCTTGGCTGGGCTGTGACCTCTGGGTGCTGGGCTACAGGGGCCAGGAATTTAACAGCTGGTTCCCCCCAGGTCCTTCCTCAGATCCCTGTGAAGAGTGGTGGTCCCCATGGGGCAGGGGTCCTCGGTGAGTGGCTGACCCCCTCCCCATCCCCATCCTGGGAGGCCCCTCCCTCTCCAGATGTACAGTTGGGGAGAGAAGGTGGGCGGTGGTTGGGCTGTGGGGTGGGGGTGCTTACTGGAGTTACCCTCATCCCCTTCCCTTAGGGGTGCACTTGGAGGGTCCATTCATCAGCCCAGAGAAGCGGGGCGCACACCCCAAGGCCCACATCCGCTCTTTTGAGGTCAATGCCTTCCACGATTTGCTGGCCACTTATGGGCCCCTTGACAATGTCCGCATTGTAACACTAGCCCCTGAGCTGGGCCGGAGCCATGAAGTGATCCAGGCATTGACAGCTCAGGACATCTGCGTGTCCCTAGGTAAGGAGGCCATCTGAAGTGGTTGGGCCTTTCTGGGGTCCTGGGCTGATGCAGAGTCTGACCCCTAAGTCCCCCTGACAGGGCACTCAGTGGCCCACCTACAGGCTGCAGAAGAAGCAGTACAGAGCGGGGCCACCTTCATCACCCACCTCTTCAATGCCATGCTGCCTGTGAGTGCCACCCAAGCTCGTAGGTGGGTGGGGACTCAGTGGTCCCTGCTATCAGTCAGTTGTCTTCTCCTGTGTGCCACCCAGTTCCACCACCGTGACCCAGGCATCGTGGGGCTCTTGACCAGTGACCGACTACCCCAGGGCCGCTGCATCTTCTATGGGATGATCGCTGATGGCATACATACCAACCCTGCTGCCCTGCGCATTGCTCACCGGGCCCATCCCCAGGGTGAGCCTCTGAGCAGGATTGGGCAGGTAGGGTGGTGACTATCAAGGTCCTGAGGCATTTTCTTCCCCAGGGCTGGTACTTATCACTGACGCTGTCCCTGCCCTGGGCCTGGGCAATGGCCATCACACACTGGGACAGATGGAGGTGGAGGTGGATGGGCTGATGGCCTGCATCGCAGGTAAGTGCCCACCGCTCATGGAAGAATAGCCCCTTGGTACCTCCACACAGGGAGGAAAAAACCTCAATTCCCTTTCCCGGCACACTGGGCCCCCAAGTGCACAGTCCCCTGAGCCTGGCCTCTCTTATTGTCAAGGCACCAAGACACTGTGTGGCAGCATAGCCCCAATGGACGTCTGTGTCCGACATTTCTTCCAGGCCACAGGTCAGTGGGCTGGTACGGGTTGGGTACATGTGTATGTCTGGGGACAGAAGCTGGAGGGGAGGTGGGGATGATGAGAGTCCTGCACCAACTTCCTTCATTTGCCTTGTCAAGGGGCTTCTCAGGATGTGAAGTGGACACTGGAATGTGGACAAGGCAGAGAGGAGGGTAGAGAGCAGCAGCTTACTCAAGTTCTGGTGGTGGGCAGTGAAGCCAAAGCCCCCAGATGGAGCAGGGACCCTCATGCTGTCCACAGAAGGTCCAGGGCTAGCCCTGTGGGATAGCAAGACTCTGCAGGGTCAGCACAGTGGGCAAGTGGAGTGGAAGAGTGATGCTCCAGGATCCTGGGGTAGACTGTGCAGGGACCTCCTAAGGGAAAAGCAGAGAGTAGGTATCTGACAGGTCCTTGAGGCTGGATGTTATTCTGCAGGCTGGAGGACACCAGGGTTCAATGTGCTATTTAGGGCAGATGGGCTGGGAACAAGGGGCAGCAGCAGCAGGGGTCTGCTCAGGAGTCAGGAGAGGCCTGCAGTCTGGCTCAGGGGTAAGGGGGCAACAGGGAAGAAAGTGTGGTCACTTGGCTTCTTGGTTAGGGGATCAGAGTGCAGAGACCTGTGTGGCTGCTGGCATGGTGGGCCTGGGGATTGGTTCTTTACATGTACAGGGTTCTCCATGGGACCCAGGAGGTGGTCAAGGGTCCTGTGGACAGAGTGCTTTGTCAGGGAGGAGAGAGTCCTTGTGAGGCCAAGAAGGTGAGTGGGCTAGGGAAGAGAGTGGTAAGCAGGGTCCCCAGCTTCAGAGGCCAGGACTGTCCTCCCTTGACCCCAGATCCCAAAACTGGGGGCTTGGAGCTGTGCATTTTGCGGGGGCTGTGGGCTATCACCAAGCTGTTTTCCCAATCAGGCTGTAGTGTGGAGGCAGCCCTGGAGGCTGCATCCCTGCACCCTGCCCAGCTGCTGGGACTGGAGAAGAGCAAGGGGACCCTGGACTTTGGTGCTGATGCAGGTAAGACCCCATGAAGATGAGGCCCCTGCAGGGGCTGGGACAAGGCCCAAGTTGGTAGGTCTTCCCTTCATTCCAGCTAACTGGTGCCCTTGCCTGCCACAGTCTCCATGGGCCCTCCCTTTCTTGTTAGCCAGTCTTTTTGGTATTCAAGATAAGGTCAGGAGCTGCTCGTAGTGGTGCCACCTGTAATCCCAGCACCTGGGAGGCTGAGGCAGGAGGATTGCAGCTGGTTTGAGGATAGCCTGGGCTACATAGCCAGACCCTGTCTCAAAAACAAACAGGGCCGGGTATTTAGATCAGGGTGCCACCGCCTGCCTCACAAGCGCAAGTTCCTGAGTTGGATCCTCAGTACCACAAACAAACGGAAAAACGAAAAAGGGGGCACTGACCCTTGTTCCTGACTGTGAAGAGTTAAGGACCTTTGTTAGTCTTGTGATGGGTCAAGATGTCCTGCACAAGTGGTATCTCTGGGGGTCAGTTTTCCCACCAGGCTTGTCTGGAGGTGACTCCACATTGGGGATGGGAGGCCCCCTCCCAACCCCTCTCACCTTCTGGCTCTGCCCCAGACTTTGTGGTGCTGGACGACGCCCTCCATGTCTGGGCCACCTACATCTCAGGTGAGCTGGTGTGGCAGGCAGAGGAAGCCAGGCCATGACCTCAGACTTCGGCTGGAGAGGACGCCCTGCCAGTCCCAGCTGGACACTGATCAGGAGGGCATCTTCGGGAGCTGGTCTCCAGGGAACAAGTTGGAAGCCCTGTCCCAGATCAGCATTCATAGCCTCAAGCTAGCAGCTACCCTGGAGGTGATGGCTTGCATAAATGAGCAGCAGGACTTGCCTTGTCTCCGGGTTTTGCTTATGTTTCATTTGGAGCCTTTGGGGAAGGTGTTTGCAGCTTGGGGAAAGAATGGTTGGATTCCTCAAGGGGCCTGTTAGGCCTGATTTGCCTGAAGTCTACAGGCCCACAGGAAAATGTTAAGAATTGGGTGGGGTGGGAGGCTTGGGGGGTGTAGTCAGTGTTGCAGGTAGGATGGATAGAAGCCACTTCCCGTTGGAGGGTGCAAGAAGTGGCTGTTGACTGTGATGGAAGGGTGCTTCAAAAGTTTGCTCAATGCCTCTGAGCTAGCTGGGCAGATTGGAGGCCAATTAGCCTGGTTCTGGGTTTGGGCACAGCTTCAGGCACTCTGCACTTCAGGAGGGAGCCCATGCTGGTTTTGGGACTCCAGATCACCCAGTGCTGAGTCCAGGAGTCAGTGGCCCGAGGGCCTCCAACTTGACCCAGGAATCCTGGACACTGATTTCTAGCCTGCCTGGCTTGCGCATCCCTGTTTCACCATCCAAGACCTTTTTGGTAATTGAGGTTCCATTTCCTTTGGCGCTGCCTCAGCAATCCCATCTCCTGACCTGATCCTTGCATGTGACAAGCTCTCCTCACCTTGTATGTGGTGGCTGCCTTGCCTGGTGCTGCCATTTCAGGGTTTCACCATTGCCCTGGGCCCTGCAACTCTGTTTCCTAGAACTAGGCAATCCTGCTGCCTCAGCCTCCCAAGTGCTGGGATTACAGGCATGCGCCACCATGCCTGGTGCCATTAGTGTTATTTGGGCAATGTGCCCAAGCTGGCTTCCCCCAGTTGGGTAGTGTGAGTGGTCAGGCTCCTTGGATAGCCACAAGTTGGTAGACTTCAGTGCCCTCCTGGATCTGAGGATGGTTCTGACATGGGGGTTAGATGCTAGGGAGTAGGGTGGATCTGGAAATGGTATCTTAACACTCCCCTTTTGGGTCCTGGGGTCAGTGACCCCTTACCCCTTTCAATATGGTAAAACTGTTCCTCGGTTCGGGAAGTTGCAGACAGATGTTCCAGGACATTGTTGAACATGGCTCCCATCAAAGGAAATGTCTCCAGACCCAAAGCAATAAAAATGGTCTCTGGCTTCCACTTGCGTTTGAGGGCTAACAGCATGAGAAGGACAACTGTTGGGGAAGGGGCCACCTACAGGGCACATGGGAACCAGGTCTTGGCCTACTGGTTACACACTATCAGCCGAAGAGAATGAGCCTGTGGGATCCCTGGGTCTGCCCCATGTCTCATGCCTGACCAGCTTCTATAAGGGTGCCTGATGCCAAAGACAGACACAAATGTGAGCCATGCACCCAGTGCCAGGCAGCCCTCACGCCAAGTGCTTAATGAATGTTGACTCACTCCACCCTTCTGTCAGAAATTCAGAAGGGTCCTTTTTGTCATCCCGACTTCGGGTGCAGTCAGAGGAACTGTCAGATGGGAGGTCGATAGGCGTGGGGAGTCTGACCTGGGACTGTTCCAGCAAAGCCCAGGAGCCCAGAGCGTGTGTTGATGGGGTGAAGACAGCCACATAGATGGAAAGGGGTTGGCATGGTTAGGGGTATGGGGGTGTAGGCAGGACTCGAGCTATTGTGGGAGTTTGGATTTTATTTGAGGTGCAGGAGTAGTGCAGATGGGGTTGTAATGGTTTTTATTTTTTACTTTTCCTGGTACTGGGGATTGAACTCAGGACCTTGCACTGGCAAGGCAGGCGCAGAATTTAAAATATAACAAGTTTTTCTGGATGTGGCGGCACATGCCTGTAATCCTAGCACTCAGGAGGCTGAGGCAAGAGGATCACAAGTTCGAGGCCAGCCTGGTCTACACAGTGAGACCTTGTCTCAGAAAACTAAAAATCAGTAAATCACATTTTACAGTCAACCATTTGTGTGAATGTGGTGCTGGAGATGGAACTGGAGGCCCCACACATGCTAGGGAAGTGCTCTATCGCTGAGCTACATTCCCAGCTTTTTGTTTTAAAATTTTTATTAAGTTTTGAGACAGGGTCTCACTGTATAGGTCAGGCTGGCCTTGAACTCACAGTGATCCTCTTGCCTCAGCCTCCTGAGTGCTGGGACTACAGTGGTGTGCCACCATGCCCTGTCCATTTCCAGGCTTTTAATTTTTATTATCTATTTATTGTGGAGGTCCTGAGACAGGGTCTCCAGTCTCACTGTGTAGTCTCAGCTGGCCTTGAACTCACCAAATTATCCTAGGCAGGCCTGGAACGTGGGACCCTCCTGCTTCAGCTTCCCTTCCCAGTAGCTACTGCTCCAGGCTTCCATTTTAACTACTCGTAAGTGTACAAATCAGTGACACTAAGCACACACACACAAACTTCTCTCCAGCCTGTCACATCTCTTTTCACCTTCAAGGGAGACTATTCTGGTTGAGCATTTGTCCCCCAGCCCGTGGCAATAGTCTGCTCCCCCCCCCCCCCCCCCCCCCC